>JAGKTI010011960.1:0-25420 GCA_018397915.1 Birgus latro | reverse complement strand
AGCTTGTTGTTCATTATTTCACACAAGTCTTCCTCTCTTTCGTATGTTTCATCTCCATCCCTCAGTCGTATTATACTGTCCTTAACTTTCATTTTGCCATTTACAAACCTATAAAATAGTTTCGGCTCTTTTTTACAGTTAGATACAATATCTTTTACGTATTTCATTTCCTCTTCTCTCCATACCCTTACATATTCATTTCTAACCTGCTTGTACTCCTCCCAAGCCCTTTCACTATACCTTCTTCTCACTTTATTCCATGTTTTTTTTCTTGCCTCTTGTGCCATCCTACATCTGTTGTTAAACCATTCTTTCTTCCTTTCCATAGCAGCAGAAAATTTTGGGACATACTTAGTAACTCCTGTTTTATATACAGTACTTCTATCAAAAACTCATATTTCTCATCAACATTTGTGATCATATTCATTTTACTCCATTCTGCATTTTGGAAAAAGTTCCTCAGGGAAGCGAAGTCTGCCTTCCCATAATTGTATCTATTTTCTCTGTTTTCATCTCTTTCTCCTTCCCTCACTCCTACCACGTCCATCTCAATTACCAGATGATCACTTTTACCAAAGGGGCATTGGTAGGTTATGTTCCTCACATCATTTGGGTCCTTTGTGAATACTAGGTCGAGCCTGGATGGTTCGTCGTCACCCCTAATTCTTGTTTTCTTTGATCAATTGGGTTAACATGTTTTCCATCATCAATTCCATTAATTTATTTCCCCATGATTCTTCCCAGCATCCATAGTTTCCCAATCAACTTCTCTACAGTTAAAATCTTCCATTAATATTATTCCCTTTCTTCGTTCAATTAACATTTTTAGCCTACTAGTGGATTCTCTTATTAACTGTTTGTAATCTTCCTTTGTCCATGCCCTAGTTTTGGGGGGCTTATAAAAAACTATTACATCCATTTTTTCTCCATAACTGTCCTCTATTACAACTCCCAAAAGTTCAGCCTTTGTATTTTCAATTTCTATATTCTTTACTCTTAGGTCATTACGGGTTAATATCACTATACCTCCCCCAAATTTACCTTCTCTGTCCTTCCTCCAAATCTTATAGTTGTTCCAACCAAATAATTTTGTATCAACATCTCAGGGCAATTTAGTCTCAACTAAGCAAACAATTTCAGGTTTATTTTCATTTAAGTAGTCTCCAATTTCCCCTTTCTTAGATATTAACCCATCTACATTACTGTACATGATGCTCAGATTTGCTGCACTGTTTTTATCTTTACTCGGTCTTCTCTTTTTCATATTCATATCCATCCCCTTTGTTTCCTTCATGTCTAGTTCTTCACATACCACTTCCTTGCTTTCATATCCATCACTCTCCAAAAAAAAGTTTTACGTTCTTCCTTTGTCCTCCTGTCATTTTTTTCCTTTACTTGGTCCTTCAAAGATTTTAAAACTTCTCTTTCTTCTTCATTCAAATCTTTTCTTACTATAATATTTTCCATCCCTGCCTCTTTACTCAGTTTCCAGGTCACCTTAAGTATGTCATTTACTACACCTTCTGAAGACATCTTAACTCTAATTGGTCTTGCTTCCCCTTTCTTATATGGCCCTATCCTTCTTACTTCCTCAATTTCTTTTTCCCACTTGTTTCATTCGGGACTGATCTTGTCCAATATTTGCCTCACCTGATTTGAGTCTCTCTCGAGTCTCACAGACCTAACTTTTTCTTCCTCCTCCCTGTTTCCAAATATTATCACACATCTGTTCCTTTCTACTGTTTCTCTCACTGTTTTCTCTTTTTTCTTCAATATTTTCACTACATTTTCTTCCATTTTTTTCTTGTTCATTTCCCTTTCTTCGCTCATTCGCTCATTTTTGAAGGCTCCAACATGCTTGCATGTGTCGGCCTTGGTCACCTAATGGCGGCTCTCCACGCTGCTCGATCTCTGGCAGCCTCCCTATTCAGTCCCTTAACCCTTAAGTCACATTTAATGACCTCATCCCATGTCTTCCTGAATAGTTTCCCTTAAACTGACCACTTCTTTCTGTTCTTCTTCCACATGTGCCCATTTTGCCTTTTGCTCATCTAACACACTACTAACCTTCTGTTTTGTTACTGCTCTCTTCTAGTTTTCTCCTTAATTCAATATTTTCTTGTTTCAAATTCTCGATCTCCTGGTTCGCTGTCTCATTGGCCTGTATCAAACTCTGTATAGTATTTTTGGTATTTTCAGGGATGTTTCTTGATACTAGATATTCCACTTTCTTTTCACTAATTCTCATAATCAACATTTTAACTAGATCCATTACATTTGTTTCACTGTAAAATCTTGGAAATTCCAATTCCCTAATGTTTACATTCTCAGCAATGTTTGAGGTCAGTTGCAGGACTAAACTGAACAGCTGTTCCCAAAATTCCTACAAAAACATTCATGTATACTTACTGACAATAGTTCTTTACATTTTTGGTAGACTATAATAACTTGCAATACTTCAAATTTTGAACAAGACTGGAGACAGGACAATTCCTGAAAACTACTTAGGGTTTGTTGAGAGGTGGTTTGAGACACGTCTTCTCGCTGTGACTGCTGCTCCGTGTGTGTGTATGTGTGTGTTATATATATACAGTAATCTCTTTAATATTCAGATGCCCAGTATCCAGACACCCCAATGTCCGGATATATTGGGCCCGGGCCTTCGGAACCCAAAAAAAATAAAAAATAAAAAAATAAATAAATAAATTCCCCCCCCACCCGTAATTTGAACTAGGCACTGTGTTTACATGCACTTTCTGCTCCTCGCCTACCATTGTGAGTAGACGATCGTCGGAATGTTTTTGATGTCTAAATATGCCTGAATCACCAGAAAACACCAAATTAAGCACAGGTACTGAACAAATAAGTTAGGTATAGGCTGGGGGTAGGTATAGGTAGGGTCTGGGTACGGTTCATTATCCAGACGTTGCCACTACCCGAACATGCCTTTGGCTCTATTATGTCCAGATAAATGAGGGATTACTGAAGGGATAAATCCTTCCCTTGGTGGGGGGGGGAACTAAAAATAAAGAAAAAAACTAAAGTTACACAAAAAATTTGAATCAGGTTAGGTTCCTGTTAGTAGGAACAGGTGATTCATGATGGAGTGACTTTGGAGATGAATAACTCTAAAAGTGCAACATGATGGGTGGCCACTTCCATCAGTTTGTGTGAAAAACTGTTGGTTTTATAGCAAATAAATAGTAAACCCTTGATAAGCCGAACTATATGGGGCTCTACCCTGGTTCGAATTACCGAATTTTCACCCCCCAAAATTGATAAATTACCGAATTATCACCCCCCAAAATTGCCAAGACAATACCTATTACTTGTCCTTTCAACACTAAATTAAAGAAGCATATATAAACAAATTAGTTATGACAAAAAACAATATAGTGCATTTAATATACATTTAACCCCTTCAGTGCTGGGTGTATTTTCATTTTGTTCTTGCTGCCACCAGACAATTTTAGTCAGTGTAGGTTGGATCTGTGGAAGTACACGGGGTTGGTACAGCCTTCGTTAGCCCCTTCAGTATGTGAGTCCAGTCCTGAGTGCCATAAAATTGGCTGGAGGAAGCGTAAATAAAGTAGAAATAGACATCACAGTACTGAAGTGGTTAATTGGTAGAAAATCATTCACAGAGGCAGTACCGACTGTCGGTAACGTGTGTTGGAGATGGATTTTCACCCCCCCCAAATTGCAATAACAATACTTATTACTTGTCTTCTTAACACTAAAGTAAAGGAGCATATACAATGTATAAATTAATAAAAAAAGACAAAAAAGAAAGAATTCAGTGCACATAATTTGCCTTTCGTCAGAGGCAGAAGATCGTCGGCAGTTTGTTTTGTTTTGGAGACGGAGGTGGTGGAGGTGGTTTAACTCACACTTGAACGTAAATTCTAAAAAGTACCCAGTATTTATTTCCCTCTATATTAAGAACTAAACTTAAATGTAATCCCTATAATAGACTGCAGTGTAACACCTTTCGTTAGAAGCAGTAGATTCTTTGGCAGTTTGTTTTGTTTTGGAGACAGAGGTGGTGGAGGTGGTTGAGTTCATACTGTACCGTAAATTCTAAACAGTACCCAGTATTTATTTCACTCTGTATTAAGAACTAAACTTAAATGTAATCACTGTAATAGACTGCAATGTAACACCTTTCGTTAGAAGCAGTAGATTCTTCGAAGTTCGGCAGTTTGTTTTGTTTTGGAGACCGAGTTGGTGGAGGTGGGTTAGTTCATACTATAACGTAAATTCTAAACAGTACCCAGTATTTATTTCACTCTATATTAAGAACTCAACTTAAATGTAATCACTGTAATAGACTGCAATGTAACACTTTCAGTAATAATAGTACTGAACTTTAATCATGATCACTACACTGTCACACGCGCACATTTTTTTTTTTTAACTTCATTCCTTTACGACTAGAGGTGCCAGTATCACTTCTTTTAAGCTATGAACCCTCCATGGCAAGGCAGAAGGCAAAAGGAGAGCACTGTTCTGCACTAATTGACAGTAAGAATGGCGCATCTACCGTCTCCAAAAGCAAACCGCAGACTGGCGCCACGAGTCCGCTTGGCGCCATTTCTCCCCCTACTTTCGCATTTCGGCCTACTTTCATACGTGGTCTCGGCCTGAGTTCGGCTAACTGAAGATTCCGGCTTCTAAAAGTTCGGCATATCAAGGGTTTACTGTATTCAAAATTACAGATTTCCACAACTTTTTAATGCCACCACAATGATCATTACATTATAGTTTATTGAAAAAAATATTTACGGTATCTATGACCATCATCCACTCACTTGATGTAGTGCTGCCTACTTCTTCCTTAGCCTTTATCATTCTTTTTCTGTGCCTGCCCTCCTCTCTTCTTATTTCTCCCATCTTTCCTGTCACTTCTTATTGCATTTCTATCCTTTACAGGTGGCTTTACATTGAGTGACAAGCCAAATGGTTTCCTGTAAGCCAAGAAACCATTTACAACGCTGGGTGGTAACCATATAACCGAACCATACGTGCTCCCTACGTGTCAGCAAGTGGGTTGGTGGAGGGTCAGTGCCCCTTCCTGTAAAACAAATAACTCAAAGTCAAATGGCCACCCCTTGCGGGATTGTGGCGTCTGGCAATAGATAGATAGATAGATAGATCTATCAATTGCCAGACGCTGTAATCCCATAAGAGGTGGCCACAAACAAATCACCCCCATGTCGCCCTGTCCCCCACCATTTCACTGCCCTGTTCCCAGCTCGCACCCCCCTCTCTCATATACCTCTCCACTCCATCCCTCCCTCTCATCCTTGGCCTCCCCCTCCCTCTCCCCCCCTCCATCTCACTCACATACACTCTCCTCGTCAGTCACTTACTCTCCATCCTCTCCACATGGCCAAACCACCCCAGTGTGTTTCCCCAAATGCTTCCTATCACATCCACATCCACACCACAATGCTCCTTCACTTCCTTATTTGTCAGTCTGTCTCTCCATGTGACTCCACATGCTCCTCTCAAAAAACTCTTTTCCACTGCTCTCACTCATAACTTCTGTCCCTCCAACAAGCTCCAAGCTTCTCTTCCATATGTTAGAGCTGGAATCACAATACTGTCATGTAGTGAATTTTTCACTTCCATGCTCACTTCCCTGTTTCTTACCACTGCTTTCAAGGGACCAGCAACGTTTCTTCCCTGCTGCACCCATTCAAGCACTTCACCCTCCAGACTTCCATCCTTACTCATCACACTACCCAAGCACTTAAACGCACTCACATTTTCCATTTCCTTCTCATCCAACCTCGCTGTACATTCTCTGACTTCACTTCTCTCGATGTCCATAACTATACTCTTTCCAATATTCACCCTCAGATTCCATTTCTTACACACTCTCTCCCAAACTCATCCACCAAGCCTTGCAGCTCCTTTTCGTCATCACTTACCAACACAGTATCATCTGCAAACAACAGTACAGGGAGTTTCCAAACACTGCCCTCTCTCACTAGGGCCAATCCAAAATCCACTGCCCTACATTATATCTCTTTTATAACCCCATCCATATACAGATTGAACAACCATGGAGACATAACACATTCCTGTTTCAATCCAACCATCAAATAGAAAAATTCACTCAGTTCACCACCCACACACGCTGCCTTAGCACCCTCATACATACTCTTCATGGCATTCAACAACTTCCCATCCACTCCATATCTTCTTAATACTTTCCCCAATCCTTGTCTACCCACCCTGTCATATTATGCTTTCTCCAAATCCATGAAAGGCACATACAACATCTCTAGAAACTTTTCCACTAAAGATCTCAGAATGAATATCTGATCTACACAACCTCTTCCCTTCCTAAAACCTCCCTGTTCTTCTCCAATTAATTCCTCTGTTACTTCCCTAACTCTGTCAATAAGTAATGGTATCCTACCATATACTTTTCCTATTACACTAAGAAGACAAATGCCCCTATGATTAGAACATACTTCTTTTTCCCATTTTCCTTTGTATAGGGGAATAATTATATCTGACTTCCAATCCTCCCGGACTCTACCTTCCTCCCAGGCCAATCTGCACATCTTCCACTTCTATTCTACTACTATCTCTCCCCCATGCTTCAGCATTTCACCACACACTTCTTCAATTCCCGGGGCTTTCCCCATTTTAACTTTCTTCATTGCTTCCACAACTTCCATCCTACTGATTTCTTCCTCTCTTCCCACATCCTTCCGTCTACCAGCCATTCCCTAGCCACTTACAATTGCATTACTTTTATTCTCTATGTTCAACAATTCCTTAAAGTGTTCTCCCCACATGCTCATTTTTTCTCACTTCACCAGTAATCTACCATTATTATCTTTCACTCCCCAACTAACTTCTTTGGCACCCTGTCTAACTCTCTTTACCTATTTCCAGAACATTTTCTCTCTTCACCTATTTCCAGAACATTTTCTTATGTTCCCTCCACTTTACACTCAAATTCCTTCCAAATTCCTCATTTCACATGTCTCATCCTCTCTACATATAACTATCTCTTCCGTCTATCAACTTCTTCCACGCCTGTTTCTCATCCACTCACTATATGCTTTCTTCTTTTGTGCCACAGCCTCTCTCAACTCTTCATCCCTCCATGCTGTTCCCTGCACCCCCATTCGTCTTCTCTTCACCCTACACAACACCTCACATGCTGCCTAGATTTCTTCAGTGAATATCTTGCACACACCTTCCATGTCCCCCATATGCTCCAATCCATATTCACCCAATTGCTCCTCCACTTCCCTCTTATACTGTATTCTGCCTTTTCTCCATCCTCTTGTAACCTTTCCTCCCTCCTTGCAATAACTACTTCCTCCTGTCCTTCCCTTCTTCAATTTCTCCATTTCATTTGTACCTTGATTCTGACCACCACCAAGTGGTGGTGAAAAAGTCAACTCTCTCAACCTCTATGAACTCTTGCATCCATTACACACCTTCTCATCTTGTCAGCCACACTCGCATAACCAATCACTGCCTTCAGTTTACCACCCACCCTTCTTATCACTGGCCACACATATACCTATGGATCATTTTGTGCCTGAAGAGGGTATTGGCCGTCACCAACCCCCTGCCGGCACAAATGTCCACTAACGCACTGCCATTCTCATCCATGTCTGCAGGCATACCTCACTCACCAGCTACCCTATCCACCTTCACATTCCCTACTTTTCCATTCATATCTCCAATCAAAAACACTCTCTCATTCCTTTCAAACTTTTCCATGCACACTTCCACATTTGTCCAAAACTCTTCTCTCACTCAACTTGCACGATCTTGCATTGCCGCATACATGCACACAATCGCCCACAGTTATAGTCCAACTTTCACTCTTACCCACACAGTCCTTAAGCCAACTGATCCATACTCTTTTATGTTCTCCTTCCATCTGTTACAGCAGTACACACTCCTTCTTTTGCCCTCATTCTCACCTACTCCTGTGCATATACCCCATCTGTACTCCAATTCTCTCACCTCTCCATTTAGTTTCAGTTGATCCACATACAACCACTTTAGCACCCTCAAGCACCTGGACAATCTCTGTTTTTTTCACCTCATCATCTGTATCCCTTACATTCCATGTAGCTATCCATACCACATCCTCTGTTCAGTACTTAATCATCATCTTTTGGTCAGTCCTGGTCCAAGGCTTCTTGTTTGTATTTTTGTTTAGTTTTCCGTGGAGGGACACTAACCCTCCTCCAACCCACTTGTTGTCACATAGGGAACACATGTTGGTTAGTTATAAGGTTAACCACCAGCATTGTAAATGCTTTCCTGGTTTACAGAAAATCATTTGGCTTGGCACTCAACACAGAGGTACCCTAAAAATAGAGTACCACTACACTAAGTGGGTGGATGATGGGCATCCCTGCCTACCACATAAAACTGTAAATTTGATGCATGGGAGCTCTCTTGCAGTTTCACCATGAGAGACATGAAGTGGGTGTAACCAGCCAACCTTCCCAATGATTTATCCTACTTCTACCCGCCCTTCTGGCTGGAGTGCCCAATCCCAAATTTAATACAAATTTGGGTAAATGTCTGCTTCACTTGAGGCAGTAGAAGGGCCTTACCAATTCAACTCAAATTCCGCCTGTTTGTTTTCTGTATTTTTCTGTGTTCAGGGTGGAACCTTTTCCTGCTGAAAAATTTCCCACTTTTTGTCATCAATTTCCCTGAGCTGTACCTAAGACCAAAGTTTCTGGCATAATGGACAAATCTTACTCAACATACTGAAGGCTGGATCTCCTTGCCCAACTTCTCAATTGCATTCCAGGTTAGGTTAGGTTAGATTTAATTATTAAGTAGTTAGGTTAGAACAGATTTAGTTAAACACTTAGGTTGGGGCATTCTCTTCTACCACTATGTTGACAAATCAAACAAGGTGGCACACTGGAAACAAGAGGGAATGGATTTTGCATGAAACGTTTATTTACCACCCCAGAAATAATCAGAAAAATATAAGACTCTCAGGACGAACTTATTTGGTAAGGTGCTTCTACTCCCTTAAATATGGCGTACGTTTACCCAAATTTGCGTCTCCTACCTACCTGTGATAACAAATGCTATGGCCAGGTTGGGGCCTAGCCAGGTGATGCATTGAGGGATATGAAAGTTTTTTTATACTTTGAAAAAAATGCTACACTTGCCTACAACTGTATAAGCCTGAAATTGAGACGCTTCCTATGTTATATTCCTGGTAACATCAAAAACAAATCATGCAACCAGCTGTACTCACACGGCAGAATATCGATTTAACAAGGCATCCAGCTCAACTATAATGCCCTTCCTGAGGTTCCGGGAGTACATAGGGTGCGCCATTACGGTCACCTGCTGTTCCACCACCTTCACGAAGGATTCCGGTGAGGCCGCCAAGATCTTGATCTCCTGAAGGTTTGGTTGGTACACCATGTTTCCATTAAATCGGAGAATTAGCTTTACCTACTGTGATCCAACGTACCCCACGATCCTCGACACATGTATTTTGCATGGATGCAAGTGCTACGGAATACCGATTCGGCGATTCGGCGGCCACTTGCCGAACCATCACCGATTCGGCAGTTTTAATGCGAAAATATTATAATTCTTATCACCATATAGGTTCATTCACACCTTAGAGCAAAAAGTAGCGAAAATTAGCAAAAGTGTTAAGCATTTAGCTCGACAACTCGCACTGACAGACCTGTAATTTGTATAGATATTGATTCGACATGCCCTATAAATCATATTTATACAAAACCGAAGTTTATCAAGGCGTGTTAGCGATCTGAAGGGGAAATACTAACTTGAGAACGTTTTTGCCCTGAATCCTATTTTTTTAAATAATTAAATTAAGCACAATTTTTCACCGATTGCAGATAATGAGTTGTATATGAACCTACATGGTGATAAAAATTATATTGTCCTAAAAGTGCTGATTCGGTAAATACCCTCCGATTCGGTATTTCGTCGCACCGCGTGTATGGTTTACTTATCTTGGTTTCGGGAGGTGAATGGCATTTTCATCTCGAGTGGCCGCAAAAATTAACGACAAAATATTGCATAATATGATACAGGTGTACGAGTACACAAATACAAGGGATATTGAATATTATACTCGACAGCTGTATTTTACAGAATTCGAGACAATACATTGAGAGATAAATAAGCTTGACCAATGCTACCAACATTACGGTTTATAGGGTGAAAACGGCTTTATCGTCGTCCACACCCTCTAACCATCACAGCAACATTACGGTTTACCCACCCAATCGGGTTACAGAACGGAGGCGCGGTCTCCATTTTTTCTATTGAAGTAAGTCTCGCAGGTTAATTGTGGTTTTTCCTTTATTACCAAAGGACACAGGGCAATTGTATAAACATACCTACCAGTAGCTGGTCATTCTATCCACAGGCTAAGTAGTATTACTTAGTTTAGATTTGGTTCAGTCATTGTATACCATAGCTTTGACACGGTTATTTGTGTTTACATGTATACAGTTATGTTTTGGTACAGTGACACGTTCAGTCGGAGCGACGATTGATAACGCAAGTCAGAAAAATCAGCGGTAAACCACTAGAGCTCAGTGCGGTAAACGCATTGTGGCTGGAGATGCTGTTTGCTTAAGTACTTCCCTCTTAGTTTGCTTTTTTACAATCGTTTCTTGCAGTTAGAATTAAGCATCTGACGATCTGTATTGCATAATATGTACCAAATATAGTTTCCTTGAGAGTGTGAGTTTGTTCTCATATAGGAGGAATTTGCCACGTCCATTTGGTAAATTTATAAGTAGAAGTGTTATTCATGTTCAGAGTCTAGATTTTTAATACTAATGTTACACTGAAGGGTTTATAGGCCTACACAGGCATGTACCATGAAAGTGTCTGTGTCCGGCTGCACCAGTTCTTCAAGGAATGTTCTCAGTGGTGTCCCCCAGGGATCTGTTCTAGGCCCCTTGCTCTTTCTGGTATACATAAACTTTCTACCATCATATATATGCTCCAAATGTAAAGTCTTTGCTGACGACATGAAGATTTACCTCAAGCTGCATCACAATACCTGTTCCTCGTTAGCTGCAGACATAAATACGTGTCAGAAGGACATAGATATGGTGTACAAGGTCGCTGAGTCCTGGGTTTTACGCTTCAATCTTGACAAGTGCACCGTACTTCGATGTCAGAGAAGCCCAGTTGATTGGAACTCTATTGGCACACTTCAGCATTATCACATGAACAACACCAGTCTTTTTGTAGAAACTATACACAAAGACTTAGGTATCTTGGTTGACAGTTCACTGAAATTCCACTCTCACATAAGAAACACCGTAAAAAAAGCAGCAGGCCTGGCAAATAATTTGTTGAAGTCCACCCTTTGTCGTGACCAAGCTCTTATGTTGACTTTGTTCAAATCCCACATCAGACCTATCCTGGAGTTTGGCTCCACTGTATGGAATACAGGCTACCACGGAGATCTGAAGCTCCTGGAGTCTGTACAGCACAGATGGACCAAGCAAATCAGTGGCCTGTCCGAACTCAGTTTTGCTGACTGTCTGAAAAACCTGGACTTGTATTCTGTAAAAGGGAGACTGATCAGAGCTGACCTTATTAAATACTGGAAAATCTTTCTTCACCAATCCCCAATCACACCACCCAAACTTTTTTCTCTTCCTTCATTAACTCATACCAGGGATCATAGATTCAAGGTGGCCAAGCCCCACATTTCATCCGAGTGTAGACGCAGGTTCTTCAGTATCAGATGTATAGACCTCTGGAATTCTCTGTCTGATAATACTGTTAGCGCCGACTCAGTTACTTCATTTAAAAAATCCCTCCACTCACAACTAGGTCACATCTTGTTTGATTATATTGAATAACTACGATTCATAATTTGAAGTCCTCCAAGTAGTTTATCAACCCTGCATATGGCACAAAACTCAGCCCCTACTCAATAGTATATTCAGATGATGATGTGTATAGGGAATGGGGCTGGCGTGCCAGCAGGTATGGGCTGCCCTGCTTCTTAAAAAGCAGATTCCTACCGAGCCATACTGTTAAATTGTAATGGGGTAGCCAACCAGGTGAGTAGAAATCCTGTAAATACCTTCCAATGTTTTTCTGCAGTCAAGGAGGGGAAATGCTTGGGCTACTTTTGAAGTGTAACCCTCGGTTATCGAGGGTTACATGGTGCGGTTTGGCAGGACGGTCTGTTGGCAGTCCTGAATGTCTGGCGAGGTGAGTTCCTTGTCAAGTGCGGTCCGGGCGAAGAGGTTAATGGCTGGTATCCGTAACCCTAGAAGGAGCTGTAAGTTTTTTTTTTTTTCCCCATGGTGAGTGTTGATAAACATACGGTCTAGTTTAAGCAGCAGAAGTACCTTATCGATTCACTTCCACCCTGGTTGTTTTCTGTATTTTCTAAATTTTTTGTGATGGCAAATAATTGTTTAACCCGCCGAGTCCCACCGACGTACAATGCACGTCGCCACTTTTTTCCACGGACAGACCCACCGACATGCATTGTACGTCACTCAATTGCAAGGCCCATTGTGTGTACATTTTTCAACATTCACGGATGATTTTTGGTAGGCATATGTGGGAGACCTTCCTCTACCTGCTGTCAAGTGGGGATACAGTACATCCTTCAACTTTGCGAACTTTAACTTTGGGAATCACCAATTTTGCGAGGTAGTTCCAAGTCATTTATTTTTTAACATTTATGAACTTTGCGAGCGATCACACACTTTGCGAGGTCGAGTGGTGGGCAGGGTGACCAGATTTCTCTAGCAGGAATACGCTAGACAGCAGCTGAAATTATGCTAGATTGGCAAAAATAATGCTAAATCTTTTGTTGCTCTTAATACGTTTGGTTTCTGTTATATTTTATGATTAATATAGTATTATTTCTACGTTTTTAACTGTATACAGTATGCACTCTTATAATTATGAAAGAAGAACATTAAAATAAATAATTACTCAGGCTCTAAAAGTTTATTTGACAAATGTTTGTGAAACATAAGCTGAAACTCTTCCTACCACACTTCACACTTAAGCACTACAACCTACAGGAGGTACTAAGCAGTAGAGAAATGATGGGCACTGAACCTGCCGCAGCCTGAACAGACGGCATCCACAGACTCAGCTGAATAACTGACTTTAGTCAGCCACGGCGGCACCCTGGGTCCCAGCGCCTGTGGATCTGTACAGTACACGTCTACCCTCCTCCAAAGCCCGTGATTTCCTGCTCTAGGTTTGTTAAAAGTATGGACTTTCACAGTTACCATTAATCATATTATATTAAACATGTATCCTGGTCTTCAATCCAGAAACTACTGCTAGCCACGAGTGGTCAGTTATTCTAATCATGCTAAAAATTGTCCTAAGCTTATTAGATTATGCTAAAAATATGCTAGATTTGATAACATGCTAAATTTTGTGCTAAACACAATTTTCTGGAAAAATATGCTAAAATTAGCAAAATTATGCTAAATCTGGTCACCCTGACTGTGCCTCCTAGTTCGGTGTTCTGCCGCCCCCCATGTTTGTTTACACCACAGTAGTCGCACCCAAGCCTTGCCCCGCCACCAGTCCCGTACACCACGCCAGTCTTCACATCAGTGTAAATATGCATTTTTTTCTTTTTTATGTTTGTTACCTATGATGTTTTCATAATAATATTACTGTACAATACATCAGTCCATGTTTGTTTCATTTATCATCATAAAATTAAGAGGTAGAGTCGAGAGTAAGAGTGGGAAAAAGTGCTTACCTTGGGGTGATGTCGACCAATTTACCTTTATTGCATATATTTAATTGTTTAAACTTTGCGAATTTCGATTTTGCAAGGTTTTTTGTCGACCATATTCTCGCAAAATTGGAGGAAGCACTGTACTGCCAGTGCAGAATCCACAGGACACGTGTGCAAGGCTGTTACGCAAACGCAAATTCATCTGTGCAAGCACAACTAAATTTGCGCTTGTGCACCTTCCTCTTCATGTGCAAAAGCGCAATATTGTGCATTGTCTCATGCGGTGTGCAATGCACAAACGATATTCACCGGACAGCAATTGCACTTTGCGCAAGTCCTTGCGCACCTGCCCAGGACTGGTATCATCCCAGCATATGGCACCAAACTCAGCCCCTACTCAATAGTATATTCAGATGATGATGCGTATAGGGAATGGGGCTGGTGTGCGAGCAGGTATGGGCTGCCCTACTTCTTAAAAAGCAGATTCCTACCGAGCCATACTGTTAAATTGTAATGGGGTAGCCAACCAGGTGAGTAGAAATCCTGTAAATACATTCCAATGTTTTTCTGCGGTCAAGGAGGGGAAATGCTTGGGCTACTTTTGAAGTGTAACCCTCGGTTTTCGAGGGTTACGTGGTGCGGTTTGGCAGGACGGTCTGTTGGCTGTCCTGAACATCAGGCGAGGTGAGTTCCTCATCAAGTGCGGTCAGGGCGAAGAGGTTAATGGCTGGTATCCGTAACCCCAGAAGGAGCTGTAAGTTTTTTTTTTTTTTCCCCATGGTGAGTGTTGATAACGGTCTAGTTTAAGCAACAGAAGTACGTTACCGATTCACTTCCACCCTGGTTGTTTTCTGTATTTTCTAAATTTTTTGTGATGGCAAATGATTGTCCCACCGACGTACGATGCACGTCGCTACTTTTTTCCACGGACAAACCCACCGACGTGCATCGTACGTCACTCAATTGCAAGGCCCATTGTGTGCACATTTTTCAACATTCGCGGGTGATTTTTGGTAGGCATATGTGGGAGACCTTCCTCTACCTGCTATCAAGTGGGGATACTGCCAGTGCGGAATCCACAGGACACGTGCGCAAGGCTGTTGCGCAAGCTCAAATTCATCTGTGCAAGCACAACTAAATTTGCACTTTTGCACCTGCCTCTTCATGTGCAAAAGTGCAATATTGTGCATGGTCTCATGCGGTGTGCAATGCACAAACGATATTCACCGGAGCGCAATTGCGCTTTGCACAAGTCCTTGCGCACCTGCCTAGCACTACAACCCTGCATATGGCACCAAACTCAGCTCCTACTCTATAGTATATTCAGATGATGATGTAGCAGCCATGGTTCAGTGGGTTAGAGCGCTCCGCTATGGCCGTAGGGTCGGAGGATCGAATCCACCCAAGGGCCATTGGTAGACAACTGGAAGAGCATCCGGTCATAAAATGCTACACGCTCCAATCCAAAAAAAAGGCCAACGCATGCAAGCATGTTGCAGCCTTCAAAAACAAAACAAAATGATGTGTATAGGGAATGGGGCTGGCGTGCGAGCAGGTATGGGCCGCCCTACTTCTTAAAAAGCAGATTCCTACCGAGCCATACTGTTAAGTACTAATGGGGTAGCCAACCAGGTGAGTAGAAATCCTGTAAATACATTCCAGTGTTTTTCTGCGGTCAAGGAGGGGAAATGCTTGGGCTACTTTTGAAGTGTATCGAGGGTTATGTGGTGCGGTTTGGCAGGACAGTCTTTTGGCAGTCCTGAACGTCAGGCGAGGTGAGTTCCTCGTCAAGTGCGATCAGGGCGAAGAGGTTAATGGCTGTTATCCTTAACCCCGGAAGGAGCTGTAAGTTTTTTTTTTTTTTTTCCCATGGTGAGTGTTGATAAACATATGGTCTAGTTTAAGCAGCAGAAGTACCTTACCAATTCACTTCCACCCTGGTTGTTTTCTGTATTTTCTAAATTTTTTGTGATGGCAAATAATTGTTTAACCCGCTGACTCCCACCGATGTACAATGCACGTCACTACTTTTTTCCACAGACAGACCCACTGACGTGCATTTGTATGTCACTCATTTGCAAGGCCCATTGTGTGCACATTTTTCAACATTCGCGGGTGATTTTTGGTAGGCATATGTGGGAGGCCTTCCTCTACCTGCTGTCAAGTGGGGATACTGCCTTGCCCCACCTAATCCCCCCCCCCTCCCCCCACACTGGCCAATTCACCTGTTAGCAGTAACCTGGCCAGTAAAGGTATGTTGCCCCACGGTCTCTCCAATGATGAAATTCACGGTGAGTGTGATTCCTGAGGTGGAGGACAAAGAAACAAAGAAGCTAGAGGTAGAAACAAACAGAAATGATGAGGTGGTAATGTCATAAAGGAAGGTGTTTGGGTGAGTGAACAATGCTTTTGTTGCCTGTATTATTGTGTGAAAACCAATATAGATTTGTACTACACATAAATTCGTACCAAATAATTAAATAAATAAATACGTAATTTAAAGTGGCTTGAATTAGTTATCCCTTCCATTGTTTGTTTTCTTTAGCCAGGTACCCTGAAAAAGAAGGAAAACGTAAAGTTGAATGACACCTGTATCAACATTTTTAAGCTCAGGAGAGCGATTTCTCTATGAATTTTCGATGTTTCTCACCAAAAGCGGAGGTTTCAGCAAAAAAAAAAAAGTTTAAAATTTGTCGGGAACTGGGGGTAGACTGGGTAAAAAACCAGTCAGGACTGGGCGGGTTAAATGTCTGAGGCACTTTATAGCTACCAACCAAAGTGGTGCCCTTGATGGCCAAAATTAGAACTAATTAGAAATAATCATCAACATGGTGGAAACATGGCAGCCAATGAGGGACTTTCAGAGTGCTGAGTCATTCCCAACTTGGCCCTACATTCCTTTGCTGGTTACCATACCTTTAATAGTCAGTGAATATTTTTACTCCCATGTCGAACTGTGAGATACAGTCATGGCATATACCATTGAAATTACTGAAATATTACTTAGAAAAATCATAACCAATAGGAGTGATCTTAATTTGCATAATATTAGGATTGTTGATTGTAGACTCTATATCCAAGTGTGAACACTTCACAGCATCGCCTTGCATAAATTCTATTTGGTTTATTGGACACAGTACTCAGTCCCTTCTATATATTATAGCCTTCCTATTATTTATTATTAAGATTAGTTTTTGAATTGACAGTCCTTCTGTTATCTGCAATTTAATATTTTGTACATTTAAGCATTTAACATTTTGATGTTTATGAGTGCGGTCAAATTTCATACACTCGTTACCGTTTGACACAGGCTGCATCAGCACACATTTCAACCACCCGTTATCATTTGATGCTGGTTGCGTCGAACAAAATGAGGCCTGTTTTGTTGGTTATGGAGTTATTTTGTGTCCATTTCTGGGCGAGAACAAAGCCCTACTTACGTCCCCCTGTATCCCTCCTCCAGGCTCAATCCACTCCACACCCAGCGTCACCCCACTGCCTCAGTGTGCCACGAGCCTTGCTCGATGTAAGATAATTTCCTTCTGCGTTCCATAAAATTAGCCCCATTTGCCCTACAGTAATTCATTATACATCAAAATGAAGCCAAATAAATTCCCAATAACTTTTTCTCAATAACATTTACCATAAAAATTGTATTTCTATGAGAAAAAACTGAAGTAAAAACAAAATAAATTAAGGCATAATTTACATTCAGCTGATCTTTTTTTACATCATAAGCAAGAACATTTATTCAGGATTATGATGAAAAAATTTTACGATTATCGAAGCATAAATAGGAATGTGGGGATAAATTGTTTATGAACTGTCGAGTGTGTGGGAATAGCGCAGTGACTTCGGGGGTCTCTCAGTGTGTGGCCTTGGGCGCCCAGGCCTGTGTCCCATTAACTCCACACGGTTGGACGCAGCCTGTGTCAAGTGGTAACAAGAGGGTTAACATATTGCTAAGAGACTTGTGCATGCACATTAAAAGGACAGTCCTGAATAGAGGAACAGCCCATTCTTGTTTACAGTACTAAAGGCAATCATGTATGTTCCTTCCTTCAGTTTTACCAAATGATCAAGGAAGACTGTTTGAGCCCCTGAATGAGAATTTGATGTCAGAAGCTTAACTTTTTTGGTCTGATGATATAACTAGTTTTATACTTGCTACTAGATGATTTTACTATTTAGAACTCTCATACTGAAGGGGGTTGATTAATAATAATTTCCCGAGCTAGACCTTGATAGATCATATAGCCCCGCTAGGTGACAGGAGAGCACTACCTGTCCCAGCAGGACGGCTACCCAGGCGGGGCACGAACTCTCGACCCTTTGGTCTCGAGTCAGGCACTCTACCACTGAACCACCCTGCCCATACTGAAGGGGGTTAATGAAGGCTGTACCATTATCCAGGTCAGTCTCCTCTGAGGTGAAAAACAAGTCGAAATAAAGAGTAATATGATTTACAACCTCGGAATGAAGGAAGTACAGTAGTTTAATGAAGCTCATTTAGCACCACACGCTCTAGGCTAACTTGTAATTGTCTTTTTGCTTGCTCCCCTCCTCATTGTATAAATTGCAGTACACCATAAGAATCAAATAAATATTGGACTTGAAAACATTATTAATCACCATATTAGTCTAGCAAATGAACCATAAGCACATATGCTTCCACTGAGAGCTAGCAAAAAGTGAGCTACATTATGTTTTATCTCTTTTGGGGGACAGTCATCTATGGCACGTGAAACAGATGTCAAGTGGCAGTATTTGGCAAATGTTAAATTTCAGAAAACTAGGGCAATCTCAAGCTTTAAGAAAGCACTGTTCTTGCTTGGAAGGATGATATGAATGTAGATATAAAAGCCAATTCCACTGAGCTTGTTAGTAATACCTGTATAGCGAAGTGACCTTGTTTAAGGGATTGCTGGATACAAGCCCAATGTACGCATATGCAAAATAGCCAATCAAAGTATTCATTCATGGGTGTGATATTTTTTATCAATGAGTATTTTAGTGACTTTAATGGTCTGTAGTTTTGCTAACTCTCGTAAGTTTACCCAGACATATAGAATAGTCAAATACTTATGATTCTTTTCGGGCGTAAGACCAAGTTTGACTCTCCAGCTAGGTAGTAGACAACACTTTGAAGTCCCTTATTACACTAGGGGTTTTTCTAAACCATATTAGCTATGATGCATCAAATGGCTGGACAGATTGGTGGGATGGACAGGGCAGATGAGGAGGGTGGGCAGTGATGAGTTGATGGGTAGGTGTGGAGGGGCAGGGTAGGTGTGATTGGGCAGGGTTGGGTGGGTGTGCTGGGGCAACTGAGAGTGGGTAGGGGGTAGGTAGGATGGGTGAGTAGGTAGGTGGATGGGTAGGGTAGGTGGGTGGTTGAGTTGTGGGAAAATAGGTTCATGGTAGGGATAGGCCCATGGAGTATATATTCCTGGGGAAATGGGCCCAAGGAGGACGATACATTCAGTGGGCAAAATGGGACCTTGGGGGACTTTTCTCACAGGGGGAGTGGCCATGCAGGGTTACAGGCAGTTCCAGTATGCACGAAAGCAATGAAAGGTGCCCTGTCTAGTATATTATGAAGCCGTCTTCTCACCCATGGCAGCATGTTTACCAGTATCTAATAGACAGGACACGGCAGTGCTTGAAGCATTCAAAGCTGTAGGAAACCTAATGATCCAACATAGCATAACCTTTCCTTACCTAGCACTAGATGCTGTCTGCTGTCCCATATCCCAAGTAATTTTGATCTCTAACTGAGGCTGCATTGTGTAATAATTGTGTGTTTTACTCATATTTCTTTTATATCTATCTATCTATTGCCAGACAACTTAATCCCATAAGGGGTGGCCACAAACAAATTGCCTACATGTTTCCCTGTACCCCGCCATTTCACTGCCCTCCTCCCAGCACACACACCCCTGTCTCATATAGGCTACCTCTCCACTCCATTTCTCCATCTCATCCTTGGCCTCCCCCCTCCACCTCACTGTCATACACTCTTGTTAGTCTCTCGCTCTCCATCCTCTCCACATAGCCACGCCATCTCAGTGTATTCCTCCTAACACTTTCTGTCACACACACATCCATACCACAATGCTCTCTCACTTCCTCATTTGTCAGTCCCTCTCTCCATGTAACTTCACATGCTCCTCTCAAATAACTCCTTTCCACTGCCCTCACTCTTGACTTGTGTCCTTCCAACAGGGTCCAAGCTTCTCTTCCATACATTAGAGCTGGTATCACAATGCTATTATGCAGACTTTTTTACTTCTATGCTTACTTCCAAATTTCCTGTCACTGCTGTCAAAGAACCAACAACCTTTCTTCATTGTTGTAAGGTACCCGTTCAAGTATTTCACCCTCCAAACTTCCATCCTTAATCATCGCACTCCCCTAGTGCAGTACCCTGGCACGGTGAACATATTTATACTGAACGAATCGCCTAGTGAACTTGGGGGGGTAATCAGGTCCACAAAACAATAATGAATGAGTCGAACCCTGAGTGAACGAAATTGGGGGATAGAGTAGGCCATAACTGCCATCTCCCATATTGAACAACCTCCCTCCTCTAGTAGATCACCTTAGGACACAGGAAGTGCTCAGTGGGGTAGAAACCACTTTTTGTTATTGCATTGAAAGGCACAATATGGAAATCAGCAGAAGAAAACAAATACTCGTCACATGCTGCCACCAAACTCAAGAACAACAGGAGCCAGTTGGCTCTACATCATCTGCTACACTTCCAAGGGAATATGATGATGATGTGATGTCAGTGGTGTCATCTTTGGACTTTTAAGGTTTTATGGAAGAGGTGAATGAGGTAGAGGCACGTGGGGAAATGGTTCATTCAGCTTGTGAGGGCAGGACTGGTGACAGCCCACAGGAACGAGGGAGTGGAAGGTGATGTGGCAGGGTCACCGTAAGTGTATCTCCCTGCCCTGGTACCACCTGTATTCAAGCCGTCAGGACTGCCATGTGCTCCATTTAAGTTAAATAACCATGTGTTTGTTATCTGTACTGTATGTTTGATATGTGCCCTTTAGTACATCTCTGGCTCAAAAAGTGGACTTCGAGGGAATGGTGCCGCCCATATGCTATTTTTCCCAGTAGATATGTGTTTACGGTGAATGAATTCACAGTGAACGAGCTCATCTGCCACCCATAAACTTGTTCACTGTGTGAGGGCACTGTACTTAAATGCACCCACATTTGTCCATTTCCTCATAATCCAGCCTCACTGTACATTCAGTTACTTCATATCTCTCGAAAACCAGAGGCTAATTTTACTCTTCCCCACATTCACCTTTAGATTCTGTTTCATACACACTTTCCCAAACTCATTCACCAAGCCTTGCAGCTCCCCTTTGTCTTCACTTAGCAATACAGTATCTTCTCCGAACAACAATATGGTATAGGAAGTTTCCAAACGCTACTCTCTCTCATTAGGGCCGCTCCAACATCCGCTGCTTTACCTTGTATCTCTTATACAACCCTGTGCATATACAGATGAATAACCATGGAGACATGACACATCCCTGTTTCATTCCAACATTCAGATAAAAAATTCATGTACTTCAGTATCCACATACACAGAGGCAGCACAAAGGATGAGAAGATGTATAATGGATGCAAGAGTATATAGAGGTTGGGGGAGTGGACTTTCTGACCACCACTTGGTGGTGGCCAGAATCAGAATCCAAACAAGATGGAGGAAGAGAAGAAGGGAAAGACAGGAGGAAGTATTTGTTACAAGGAGGGTAGAAAAGTTACAAGAGGATGGAATAAAGGCTGAATATAGAAGGGAAGTGGAGGAGCGATTGGGTAAATATAGATTGGAGCAGATGGGGGACGTGGAGGGTGTGTGCAAGGTATTCACAGAAGAAATCTGTGCAGCATGTGAGGTGGTGTGTGGGGTGAAGAGAAGACGAAAGGGGGTTCAGGGAAGAGCATGGTGGACTGAAGAGGTGAGAGAGGCTGTGGCACAAAAGAAGAAAGCATATAATGAGTGGATGAGAAACAGGGGCAACGAAGAAGCTGAGAGACGGACAAGAGAGTTATATGTAGTGAGGAGGAGAGAGGTGAAAAGATTAGTAAGAGAGAGTAAGAAGAGAGTGGATGAGGAGTTTGGAAGGAATTTGAGTGCAAAGTGGAGGGAATGTAAGAAAATGTTCTGGAAGGAGGTAAAGAGAGCTAGACAGGGTGCCAACGAAGTCAGTGGGGGTGTGAAAGATAAAAATGGTAGATTACTAGTGGAGAAGGGAGAAAAAGTAAACAGATGGAGAGAACACTTCAATGAACTGTTGAACATAGAGAATGAAAGTAATGCAAGTATAAGTGGCTGGGGAATGGCAGGGAGAAGGAGGGTTGTGAGAAGAGAGGAAGAAATCACCAGGATGGAAGTGGTGGAAGCAATGAAGAAAGTTAAAATGGGGAAAGCCCCAGGAATTGATGGAGTGTGTGGTGAAATGCTGAAGCATGGGGGAGAGATAGTAATAGAATGGATGTGGAAGGTGTGCAGATTGGCTTGGGAGGAGGGTAGAGTCCCGGAGGATTGGAAGTCAGGTATAATTATTCCTCTGTACAAAGGAAAAGGGGAAAAAGCAGTGTGTGGTAATCACAGGGGCATTTGCCTTCTCAGTGTAATAGGGAAAATATATGGTAGGATACTTATTGACAGAGTTAGGGAAATTACTGAGGAATTAGTTGGAGAAGAACAAGGAGGGTTTAGGAAGGGAAGAGGTTGTGTAGACCAGATATTCATTCTTAGATCCGTAGTGGAAAAGTTTCTAGAGAAGGGCAAGAAGTTGTATGCAGCCTTCATGGATCTGGAGAAAGCATATGACAGGGTGGATAGACAAGGTTTGTGGAAGGTATTAAGAATATATGGAGTGGATGGGAAGTTGTTGAAGGCAGTGAAGAGTATGTATGAGGGTGCTAAGGCTGCAGTGCGTGTGGATGGCAAACTGAGTGAATCTTTCCATTTGAAGGTTGGATTGAAACAAGGATGTGTCATGTCTCCATGGTTGTTCAATCTGTATATGGATGGGATTATAAAAGAGATACAAGGTCGGGCAGTGGATGTTGGATTGGCCCTAGTGAGTGAGGGCAGTGTTTGGAAACTCCCTGTACTGTTGTTTGCAGATGATACTGTGTTGTTGAGTGAAGACGAAGGGGAGCTGCAAGGCTTGGTAGATTAGTTTGGGAGAGTGTATAAGAAACGTAATCTGAAGGTGAATGTGGGGAAGAGTAAAGTGATGGTCTTCGAGAGAAGTGAAGCCAGTGAATGTACAGTGAGATTGGATGGGAAGGAAATGGAGAAAGAGAGTGAATTTAAGTACTTGGGCAGTGTGATGAGTAAGGATGGTAGTCTGGAGGGTGAAGTGCTCGAAAGGGTACAGCAGGGAAGGAAGGTTGCTGGTTCGTTGAAAGCAGTGATAAGAAACAGGGAGGTGAGCATGGAAGTGAAAATGTTGTTACATGACAGTATTGTGATACCAACTCTGACATATGGAAGTGAAGCTTGGACCCTGTTGGAAGGACAGAAGTCAAGAGTGAGAGCAGTGGTAATGAGTTATTTGAGAGGAGCATGTGGAGTCACATTGAGAGACACTCTAACAAATGAGGAAGTGAAAGAGCATTGTGGTGTGGTTGAGGACGTGATGGGAAGCGTTAGGAGAAACACGTTAAGGTGGTTTGGGCATGTGGAGAGGATGGAGATTGAAAGATTGACGAGGAGAGTGTATGTGAGTGAGGTGGAGGGGGCGAGAGGGAGGGGGAGGCCGAGGATGAGATGGAAGGGTGGAGTGGAGAGGTATATGAGAGAGTGGGGTGTGAGTTGGGAGCGTGGTAGTGAAATGGCAGGGGACAGAGTGACATGGAGGCGATTTGTTTGTGGCCACCCCGTTCAGGATTGAGGCGTGTGGCAATAGATAGATAGATAGATGAAGCAATTGTGCATGCAGAAGGAAGAAAATGAGAAATTAGTAAAGGAATTAAACAATAAAGGCACAGCAATAGATGAGCTGTCAGTTGAGGTGGGTTCACTTAGAAGATTAGTGAAATGGCAAGTACAGTTGTCAGCCGTGAGAGTATTATGGAGGAGTTCAGAAACGATACAGAGACAGTTAGCCAAGGAAGCGGTCTGATAGACCAAAGCAGTGATATTGAAAAGAAGATAACCCAGCTGAATGAAATGATGCAAAGTTACAAAGATGATGTGGAAACTGCGTATGCTGAAGTGGTGAAAATAAGGAAAGACTTACAAACAAGAGTCGAAGAAAAAAGCGTTAGAAAGGAAGTGAAAGAAATAATAAAAAACAACCCAATATTGGTCAAAGATTGAGCATATATCAACAAATCTATAATAATCTCTGGAATAGATGAAGAAGAAATAAAAAGCAATATTTTGAGAGAGAAAAAGATGGCAAATATAATGAGCTTATTGAAGGAAGTATCAGAGGATATCTGTGATAAAGACATATAGGAACACAAAAGACTAGGGAAATATGAGAAAAATAAGGCAAGGTAGCTGAAAGTAACCTTCCAGAGTGTGAACACTGTGGAGAAAATACTAAAAAATCCAAACAGACTCATGGAAAAAGAGAAATTTTAAAAAGTATGGATAAAAAGATGCCTAACTCAAGAGGAATTGGGAATACTAAAGGAGAAGAGGGAGGAGGCAAAAACAAAGAACAAGGAAAGATCAGAGGAAAAGTAAATTTTTTCACAAAGTAATTAGATTGCAGGTACAAAAGTGGTACATAACCAGCAGGGAATAAAAAGAAGAAAGGTAGTAGACTCAGGCTATGGCAAGTATGTAAACAAGGTGATTAAGTTGATGTACTTGAATGTAGATGGAAGGGTGTCTGCATTATTAGAGATGAACGACTATACCAGAGAAAAGGAACCACACATTATTTGCCTAACTGAAACAAAATTTACCCCAAAGATATCAAACGATACCCTTAACTTAGAGGAATACAATATATGGAGAAGAGACAAAAGTTTAAGAAAAGGAGAAGGAATTATAATCTTAACAGAGAAATATCTACAAGTCGAAGAGCTAAAAATAGATGTATTGTTGCAAGTAGAACTGATTTCAGTCAAGATTAACACACCTGAAGGGAAATTAATTGTGGCAAATTTATACATGCTGCCTAAAACAAACACTTAGGAAACAGGCAAATACAAAAACCTGGCAGAAAGTACAGTTCAGAGTTTTAGAACATTACTACATAGAATGGAAGAGAAATCTGAAAGAATGATATTAACTGGAGATTTCAGTACAAATACAGTATAACTTGCAATACTCTTGATGTAAGAAGCCATGAAAGCTGTTGGGATCAAAAGCTCCTGGATCTTGTGCAGGAGTTTTTCCTAATGCAGCATGTAAAGGAAAGTGCCAGAAAAAGAGGACTTGATGATCCATCAGTACTAGATCTTATATTTACTAGACAAGAAAATTATATTGACAGTACAGTATAATGTATCACCCTCCATTTGGCAAAAGTGACCATGCAGTATTGAAACTTCAGGATTGTGTATAACATACCTTGTTAACAGTAGTGAGAGTTACAAAAAGAGTCTCGACTACAAAAGGGGCAACTACAGTACATCCTTCAACTTTGCGAACTTTAACTTTGC
>JAGKTI010011959.1:0-19468 GCA_018397915.1 Birgus latro | reverse complement strand
TTGTGTGTGTATATATATATATATATATATACCTATATATATATATATATATATATATATATATATATATATTAGTATATATATACTGTATATATACACACACACATGTGTTGATATATACAGCACTGCACCTCACCCTGAGGCTGCTCAACAGACACTATCGTCTCACATGAATTCCGACCATACTGTTTGGTATGATGAATGGGCTGAACAAAGTTACAGGTTAGTATTGCACACTTTATGTTAACAATTCGATATTTCATTTGGTTTGGATTATGCTTAATTTGACTATATCATCATAATTTCATAAAAGAAGCTCATGTTATATGTAGTGTAACAGTAATTTTCTAAAAGCAGGATATATGAGATAATTTGCTTAAAAAGTGGGACATTTAAATCACAATTTAAAAAGCGGGACAGACGTCAAAAAGGCGGGACTCTGTTCACCTTAACCACGCTATCACACCACATGCACCACAGTGTAATAAATACCTCCCACAGCACAACACACACACCATATGCACCACACTACCACAACACACTTGCCACACACACATGCACCACACTGTCACACCACACTACCACAAAACACTCACCACATGTACCACAGTGTCATGGCTCCCACACCACACTACTGCAACAGACAATCCTTCAACATACACCTTTGGGGCTGCCATTCTTCAAAACTGCATAATCTTGATCTAATAGGTTTATCATGTATTGACAAAGGAATATAATATAAGAATTAGTTTTTATGCTTGAAGGGAAGGTGGAGGGGAAACACTCTCAGTACAGGTGATGGGAGGGTTAGAGGCCTGTAATGATTTTTTGCACTAGGGCATAAGGGTCTGTCTCCCAATTTCTCTCTCTCTCTATTCTGTCTGTCTCTCACTCTTTCACTTTTATTTCCAGCTAAAATCACTTGAGTAGGAGTCAGGAACAGATAAACAAGCATTAAAGTGGGAAAAGGCATCAGGGTCTCTCTCTCTCTCTTTTTCTATCTGTCTTTCAGTCTCTCTCTTTTTTCCCCTCTCTCAATTTTATTTCCTGATAGAACTACTTGAGACAGGAACCAGGAACAGAGAATGAACAAGCATTGAAGTGGAAGAAGGGATCAGGGTCCCTCTCTCTCTCTCTCTCAACAGGGTTTAAACTAGGAGAACTATCAGTATCATGCCTAGTGAAGTGGACTAATTATCATCATCATCAACGTAACCAATTATTCATCATCGTAACCATTTTTTTTCTTTTTCAAGCAGTCATCACCACTCATTTCATTTCTTAATATTTTATTTATTTGTTTTTTGCATATCGGTGACATGTATAAGGCCCATAAAGCAAAGAGAAAAACCAAAAGAGAGAAACTAGCCAACTGCAAGCTCACGGATATGGCTCAGACGCTCATTCACTCAGCATCCAAAGCCCTGAATCTTGTACACACAGACAAATACACACACACATACAACCAAGGGGACATGACACATCCTTGCTCACACACCATCCAAAGGCCAGACTCATACACACAGATGGACAGAGGAATAAACACACAAGCATGGGGACATCACACATCCTTGTAAACCACTGTCATCTAGATTCTCTCTCTCTCTCTCTCTCTCTCTCTCTCTCTCTCTCTCTCTCTCTCTCTCTCAGAATCACAAACCAAAATGACTATATGCTTATGAAACTTTGGCAAAAGACTATGTGATATGAAACAGTATATCAAAACAGTTCAGTCCATTGTGGCACCAGCATCTTTCCATATAATTATAAAATTTGAAAAAGCTGAATATGACTTTACAAGGGCACATTTTCACACAGTTACAAAAAAAAAAAAAAGATATAAAGATAACAATACAATTCAGCACATATATAACTGTAGTCAGTTTGTTTTCATCTTGACAAAGCCAGCCAACTTTTATAACTCCGCTACTAAATCATGGGTGTATATAATTCTAAAAGCCTTTGTGATGAGGTAGGGATGAGCCTCCTTCGTTACTAGTCCAATTAACTCTCTACTCCAATGATTCCCAAACGGGGGTCCATGGACCCCTTTTATTGGACCCCAAGGGGTCCATGGAAGAAGTTCAAGGGGTCCATAGGGATTCTATATATTTTTACATTATTATTCTACTGGAATTAAGAGACATGCAGTCCAGTATAAAATTCAGACTATACAAAACTTAAAACAATGTTAAAATGCTAGAATTTTTCTACAAGGTACGGTGTGCAACTGTATTATGAATGTATGTATTTGTTGCAGAAATAGCTGCTATCAATTTTGCTAGCTCAACCTATTTTGTTCTAGGGGTCCACAAGTGAGAACGTGGTTGGAAAAGTGGGAAGGAGACAAAAAAAGGTTGGGAACCACTGCTCTAGTCTGACAGCACTTGGCCATCAACCAAGCTAACAGGTGATGAATCCCTGCCAGATGGAAGCAAACTGACTATAGAATAAATCAACAGAAATAAACAGGCCCCCAAAACATATCCACATCAATATATAAACAAACATACAGTCGGCCATAGGAAAAAAATATATTACCCAAGAACGAAAACCATAGTAACGACAAATATTCGTATTTCTTTCATTCTTTCCTCATCCTTCTGCCTGTGGGTGACTCTACACTGAGTGACAAGCCAAATGGTTTCCTGTACACCAGGAAACCATTTACTACACTGGGTGGTAACCATATAACCAAATTTTGGTGCCTGGTGGTTTAATGGGTAATTACTGCACTCCAATTGGATTGAGCTGGTGAAAGTTTATATCCAAGGGGTGGTTGGGGTATATTGCTCATGTAATGCCACCCAGGGATGAGTGAGGCTGGTCATTCTCATCTTAAATGTCAGGACCAACTTGCCTAGCCCCGGGCTCCTACGTTCCTCTGTGGGGCGACATAGGACTGGATGATGGATGAAAAATCTCAACTTATAACATAAATGAAGGGAATCAAGTGGAGATGTTTAATGAAGGGAATCAACTCAGAATGATGGTTATTCTTGGATATACATGAAGGGAAACAACTCAAGATGACCATTAATAGTTAACTACAGATGCTCGTTAGTTCTTAATTTCTCAAAGCTATTCACAGTAGTATTTTTTCTTATTTTTTTTAATGCAGAGAACAAACAGAAGGCTTTAAGAATTAATAAACAAAAGAGAGACTAATTCAAGATCCGTTAATTTTGAGATTCCTGCAAATATTGCTTTTAAAAGACTGGAGGTCATAGGCAGAGGGAAATAAAGCTTAAGGAAGATAGTTTCAAAGCTAACCTGTTGCCAAGTAAAATCTTCCAAACAAAGACTACAGGTGCATATTTTTCGGTATATTTCTTCCTGTGGCAGACTGTGCAGTACATCACTATATAAACATACACACACACACACACACACAAGAAAATTGGCATAAAAATATAAACAATATCAATACTTCAGGGAGGAGAATATATGCAAAAAAATCACTATAACATGGCAGTAATATGAAATGTAAAAATAACATATCAGTACAAAAAAATGGGCACAAAAATATAACACAAGAAGTATCAAGATTTCAGGCAGGATAATATATGCAAAACACCTATTGTTATTCTGTCTATCTATTGCCAGACACCATAATCCCATAAGGGGTGGCCACAAACAAATTGCCTCCAAAAATTACAATAGGAACAAGAAGCCTATTGTTATTGTTGGGTAAAAAAGCACTACGGCTTATCAAAGTCCTTTTATTTGCCACATTTATTTATGATCTTTTGGCCTGATAATACCTACTGTTGTGGTGGTCCCAGGCTCATTTTCGTTATCAAGAATCACAGTCAATGCTAGGGAAACTAAATACTCGAATTTAATGAAAAAAAGGGGAATATGACCTTTCGGGACAGAGTTAAGCTCCCAAATAATCCTTACAACACAGATTAATCTCTAATAATCTTTTTCAGACATGTGCGTCCCTGTGTGCAAGGCCTGGGGGAGCTGGGTTTACGATGGAAGAGTTGAGAGGTAGGATGGGACTGGAGTGTATTGGTGCTGTGATGAGGAGAGGTAGGCTGAGGTGGTTTGGACATGTGGAGAGGATGGGGGATGATAATTGGGTACAGAGGGTGAGAGGTGTTAATACTGGGGGAGGGATAGACCGAGAAAGACATGGGACGAGGTCATTAAGTGTGACTTAAGGGTTAAGGGACTGAACAGGGAGTCTGCCAGGGATCGAGCAGCGTGGAGAGCCGCCATTAGGTGACCAAGGCCGACGCATGCAAGCATGTTGGAGCCTTCAAAAACGAAACGAAACGAAACGTGTGCATCTTTCAGCAGTCTGATTTGGAAAATGACATGCATATATCCTTAGCAAAATTTCACAGCTCATTTAGCAACATCTCATTCAAGAAGCTAGATGATCAGCACACACAAATAAGCTACATAAACAACTAACACTGTTTTATTTAGTCAGAGAGCAAAGACTGTATTGGCAAAAATGCTGAAATTGACACTATGTGGTTTCAGAAAAGTGGTTTGGTTACAGCGCTAGTACGGAGGAATACAGGACCACACCAACACCAGCCCACAATTTACTGAACCACAATACAGGGCTGCCCATATATATCTGGTGGGGGCACGGTGGCTCAGAGGTAGAGCATCGACCTCAGGACCGGGGGGTCGCGAGTTCGACCCATGCCCGGGACTGCCGTGCCGGGAGGGGTAGCGCCCTCTTGTTACCTAGCAGGGCTATATGATATTGTAAGGTCTAGCTCAGGGATTCTTTAATCCCTTTTTTTTAATATATATCTAGTGGTGTCAGCTCAGTCTGCTGGTATAGGGGATGCAGTTATTTTGACAACTTTCAGAAATAGCTACCGGGTATTCAACTATGCTTCAGTTAAAGGCATGAAATTACCATCTCTCGTTTGTAGATGCTAAATGAAACAAGAGTGTACTGTATTATAGGGTTAGTCATGAAGAAGTACTATGGAAAGGATGTTGGGCCACAGTGCTGTCTTATTCTGCTAGTGGGGTATGGGAAGTAAATCTGCATAAAGAAAAAAATCGTGTGTGTGTGTGTGTGTCATATCTCCTTGTGTTATGTTTCGGTGTCATGTTTTTGTGTGTGTCATGTCTCCTTATGTCATGTTTCTGTGTCATGTCTCTGTGGTTGTTCAGTTTGTAAATGAATAGAGCTATAAGAGATAATAGGTAGGGAAGTGAATATACTGAGTGCCTAATAGAGAGAGGGAAAGGTGTGGAATCTTTCTGAACTGTTGCTTGCTGATGATACTGTACTGTTATGTGTGGATGAATGTGAACTGCAAGGCTTGGTCAATGAGTTTGAGGGTGTACGTAGGAAATGGGATCTATAAGAGAATGAAGGGAAGAGTAAAACTATGGTCTTGAGGGAAAAGAAGTCACAGAATGCATAGTGAGGGTGGATGATGAGGAAATGGAGAATGAGTGCACTGAAGTACTTGGGTAGTGTGATGAGTATGGATGGAGATGGAGAATGAGAGTGCAATTAAGTACTTGGGTAGTGTGATGAGTATGGATGGAGATGGAGAATGAGAGTGCAATTAAGTACTTGGGTAGTGTGATGAGTAAGGATAGAGATGGAGAATGAGAGTACAAATTAAGTACTTGGGTAGTGTGATCAGTAAGGATGGAGATGGAGAATGAGATTTCAATTAAGTACTTGGGTCGTGTGATGAGTAAGGACGGAAGTTGGGATGAAGTGCTTGAAAGGTTACAGCAAGGTAGAAAGGTTCCTTGATCACTGAAAGCTGTGATAAGGAATGAGGAAGTGGCCATGGAAGTGAAGTGAGAAGTATGGACACAGACAAATGAGGATGTAAACTGTTGTTAAGAAAAATACTGTGCAATGGTATGGCTATGTAGAGAGGATGGAGAATGATGTATGTGAGGGGGAGGCCAATGATGAGATGGAAGGGTAAGTAGAGTGATTTATGAGGGAAGGGGGTGGAAGTGAAGCTTGGATCCTGTTGGAAGGACACAAATCAAGAGTGAAAGCAGTGGAAATGAAGTAGGATTGTGTGGAGTTTTATAAGCAAACAGAAAAACTAATGAAGTAAGGAAGCATTGTGGTACTGTTTGGGGAAATACTCTGAGATGGTTTGGCCATGTAGAGAGAATGGAGAATAAGAGACTAACTAGAAGAGTGTATGTGAGTGAGATGGCAGGGGAGAGGAGGAATGAGAGACTAAGGCTGACATGGAAGAATGGAGTGGGGAGATACAGGGGAGGGGAGTGTGGGCTGGAGAGGGCAGTCAAATGGCAGAAGACAGAGTGATGTGAAGTTAATTTGTTTGTGGTCACCCCTTATGAGACTGAGGTGTCTGGTATTTGATAGATAAAAGTCAGAGGAGGGGAAAAATTTCTGCTTACTTAAAATGAGTGAACTTTATGCAATTACTCAATGCAAATGCAAGAGGAGATATTAATTACTTTATAAAAAATAATGCAAACAATGGATACAAGCAATCATTATAAAGTAAGGAAGGGTTATGGAATACAGAAAATGATGCACAGTAGAGATGCAAATGCTGACTGAGCCTTCACCACATCAATCATTACAATTATCATAATCATTATAATAAACATCAGCCATCATATTATACTCATCATTGCAGTCATAATGAGAGACAGAGGCGATTGGAAACACTTCAGGGATAATATAACAGAGGCTGCAAGGGAAGTCTGTGGAGAAACAATAGTTCACAGGAGAAAAGAGGGTCGTGGTGGTGGTATCAGGAGGTGAAGCAGGCGATAAGTGAGAAGAAAAGAGCATTTAAAGTATAGCAGAGAACTAGAAGGGAAGAAGACAGAAGAGAAAATAATGAAAAGAAAAGACATGCAAAGAAAGAAGTGGCCAGAGCAAAAAGAGTGGCATGGGAAAGTTGGAGCAGAGATCTGGAGAGTGCACAAGGACAGACAAAAATGTTTAAAATTGCAAGACAGATGAGGAAGGAGAGGAAAGACGTGGTGGGAGCTAAATTTGTAAAGGATGAAAATGGGGAAATAAAAACTAATGAGGCAGAAATATTGGAAAGGTGGAAGAGGTACTTTGAGGAACTGTTAAATGAAGAAAATAATTATGAGATAGAAGAGTTGGGAAAAGTTGAAGGGCCAGTTGCAATGATAACAGCTGAAGTGGAGATAGTCTTAAAGGAAATGAAGTTCAGGAAAGCTCCAGGCCCAACAGGTATAACAGCTCTGATAAAAAAAAAAGTCTGGAAGTACTGGTGTAAAAGAATTGATAAGGATTTTTAATAACATCTTAGTAGGAGGACAGCCACCTGAGGACTGAAGAGATAGCTGATCAAAGCAAATTTATAAAGGCAAAGGAGATGCCCTTCTGTGTGGAAAGTACCGAGGAGTCAGACTGTTGGAGCATGGCATGAAGATATTCAAAAAGGTGCTGGAAGGAAGGCTGAAGCAGATAGTGAAGATAGATAACCGACAGTTTGGATTTTGCACAGGTAAATCCACAATAGATGCAATATTCATCATGAGACAGTTGCAGGAAAAGTTTCAGCAGAGGAGGAAATGCTTGTACCATGTGTTTGTGGACTTGGAAAAAGCTTTTGATAGAGAACCAAGGAGAGTTATAGAGTGGGCCTTGAGAAGACAGAATGTGCCTGAGAGACTCATTGCAACTGTCATGTCTCTCTCTACTGATACAAGATCAAAAGTCAAGACAATAGCAGGAACATCAGGAAATTTTGGAATAGGAGTTGGGGTACATCAAGGGTCAGCAGGAACATCAGGAAATTTTGGAATAGGAGTTGGGGTACATCAAGGGTCAGCACTCAGTCCATTGCTGTTTAACACAGTAATGGAGGAGGCAACATGGGAATGTAGGGGGTAAGGCCCATGGGAATTGCTGTATGCTGATGACCTAGTGCTAACAGCAGAGACTAAGGAAGAAGTGGTGGAAATGCTTAATAGATGGAAAAATGGAATGGAGAAGAGGGGAATGAAAATAAATATGGATAAGACAAAGGTAATGGTGACAGGCAAGAAACCAGTAGAAAGAATTCAGTCAGGAAAATGGCCATGTGGATGCTGTGGCAGAGGAGTAGGAGTGAACTCAGTGTTGTGCACGGAGTGTAATAAGTGGTTCCATAGAAGGTGTTCAGGTCTGCAGAATTTGAGAGGAGTGCAAAATTTCCACTGCCCAGCCTGCATAAGAAGAGAGGCAGTGGGAGATGAAGCAGAGGATGCGCTAGAGGTGAATGGCGGCACACTACAGGAAGTGCAGCAGTTCTGCTATCTAGGAGATATATTGGACTGCGAGATCAGTCAGAACAAGAGTGGTGGCAACATGGTTATAGTGGAAGGAAATAGCTAGCCTACTGGTCAACAAACACACACCGCTGAGATACAGAAGTAAAATATATGAGGCCTGCATTAGACCAGTATTGATATATGGTGCTGAAACATGGGCAAAGATAGAGTGATGAATGTTCTGAGGAGTACTGATGGTAGAATAAGATACATGGTGGGAGTGAGATGAGAGGACAGAGTTTTGAGTGAGGAGGTAGCCAGAAGATGCGGGGTGAAGGATCTTGATATCTTGAGGCAGAAGCGGCTTAGATGGTTTGGTCATGTGAGGAGGAGTGAGGAAGGGAGCTGTGTGAGAATAGCAGAGGAACTAGAAGTGGTGGGACATCGACCACCAGGAAAACCTAAGAACTGGAAAAGTGTTGTAATGCACAATATGGAAAGACTGGGTATTGGAGAAGATTTAATCCAGGATAGGAAGCAGTGGAGAAAAGCCATCGCACATCCAACCCCAGTTTGAATATGGGAACAGAAGGACGAAAAACGAAGATGATGATGATGATGATTGCAGTCATAATCTCCATCATCATCATCATCATCATCATCATCCTAACCTCTTCTTCCCACCTAAGGATGGGGTAAGGTATGGTTCAAAAGGCAAGAACAAAACTCATGGCATCAGACATGTTACATATGAACCACCCTGTATTTTTTAGCATTTGTGGCATATAACCAGGACTTACTGCATGTTGTGATGTACAGGCATGTGCAAAAGTATGCCAGGAATACTCTACCATACTTGTCACTAACCTTACTCAAACTTATAGCACATTTTAAAAAGTACATCCAATTTCTATTTGATGTTAAGAGTATCGTAATCGCTTTTCCTGACGCACAGTGCAATGGAAAGGTTTCAGAACTTGGGAGTTTGCTTAGTATTCTCTTGTTACTTTAACCTGGCATAGAAATACCTTCTCAACAAGTTATAGTTTATCAAATGGAATAATGCTGGTCATGAAAAAGTGTAATGGAAAGGATGTAGACCTGCAGACTAGTATAAATAAATATACAGGTTATAAACTCAAGATCATAATCATCCCTAGACCCCCAAGAATCACTCTCATTTATTTAAAAAAAAAAAAAAAATCTGGTGTTGGAAGAAAGACAGTTGCTCCCCAACTTACAAACATTATTTTGAGCTATGAATGATTTACTATCTTGAGATAATTATTAGGCCTTGTGGTTTGTTTTACTGTTTAGCTGATAGTGCCAAGAATTGATTCCTGGCACTGCATCATCACCGTTATCCATTAGCAAGTAAAATGAGTACCTAGATGACGTAACTGGACTTGTATACCTCAGTGGTGGAATGATGTAGTTATGGAGTCTGGCACTGCCGCTGAGTACAATTATCATCATCGGCCCAAACTCCTTTTCCCACCTAAGGATGGGGTGTGGAAATCTCAGGAAAACTTTCCTAAGAAGGGGAGCAACTGTTAGCATATCCTGTCCACATCAACTTGACTTAAAAGCAATTAGGAAAGGATGCAGAGCCACGGTATTGCTATCCTTGTTGTACTCAGCTTCTGAGTTATGGGAATTAGGCCACCAAACAACAAAAATCCCTGCCAAGTCAAGGTGGACAAACCAAATAATGTGCAACTCACATATTTCAGGAGGGTGGTAGTGGCTGTAGTAGTAGCAGCAGCAGCTGGAGTCCAGTGTCACAGGCCTAGTGGCAGCAGTGGTGCCAACCAACCTCAGCAGCAGCACCACCACCAGCTAGCCTCAGCAGCAGCAACGAATCCAAGTGGCAGCAGCAGCAGTGACAGCAACAATCCTAGCAGTGGCAGTGGCACCACCAGCCAACCTCAGCGGCAGCAACGACCTCAAGCGGCAGCAGCAGCAGTGACAGCAACAATCCTAGCAGCAGTGACAGCAACAATCCTAGCAGCAGTGACAGCAACAATCCTAGCAGCAGCAGCTCCACCACCAACCACAGCAGTGCAAGTCACACAGGTGGCCTCTGAAAATATGACAGGTTTTTAGGAGATATCTCAGGTATGTTGATGATTTAACCCCTTCTCTGTGAAGGAGTTCAGTACTGATGTTTATTAACCCCCACAGTATTAGTGCTGGAGAGGGACAGCTTCATGTGGTGGCACCAATAGGACTGAGGGTAGAGCTGCCTGCTTAAATTAACATTTCTCAGTCCCATCCATATCCCCCAAAAGGAGACTGGAGGAATACAAAAGAGTAGTTCTCCCTGCAGTCCACTAAGCCCCAGGTCCTTATGCTCCTTGTAGGGTTGTAAGAGGTTGACTAATCTCGCAGTACACACAACTTGCCACTATGTACCATTTGCTTATCATTACAGCATCGGTATGTGTTGGGATCTGGAGTGCTAATTTTAAGAAACAGAAGGGGTCCTCACTTCCTATGTTAGAATGATAGTGGCACACAGAAGGATGAGTCTTTTTGGTAACAAGCACTTGGCTGTGGTTTCTGACAACCATGTGATAACAATATGAAGCATATAAAAGAGTAGGGAAGGAAGGGTACTCTGTCATTCAGGGAGGACTGAGAAATATGAAAGGCAGAGCAGTCATGGCAAAGATCTCTGTGAACTTGTGGGCATAGCAATACCAACGGAACTCAAGCTGCCATTTTTTTCCCCCCCTGGATCTGACACACACACACACAAAACATATACCAAGGACTTTTTGACCATCTGTCCCCAGTGCCTTACCTTGGTTCCTGAAGTCCGTTCTTCCCCGGGTAGCACCACTCCATCAAAATCCTCCAGGCACCTCTTGGGAATTGAATGTATGCAAGGCCATCACCCGAACCGAAGCACTTTAACAGACCACCAGGCACCTGAAACAAAAAGTCATGCATGAAGAGACCCTGATCCATGAGAGCAAGAAAACTGCTCTGCGAGATGAATATATGTATGTAAACCAGTATCATCACCATCAGCTCATTTCCCACCTATGAATACAGTAAGGTGGAGTTCAGAGAGCAAGAGAAACACATATACACACTGTGATAGGGTTCAGTGGGCAGCGAGAACACACACATTCACAGTGAGAGTGGGTTCAAAGGACAAGAAAAACACAAACACACTGTGGCAGGGTTCAAAGACACACACACACACACACACACACACACACAGTGAGGATGGGTTCAAAGAGCAAGAAAAACACATAAACATTGCATTAGGGTTCAAAACACACACACACACACATCCGAAGCAAAACCAAAGTAAAAGATAAAATACAGTAATCCCTCTATTATTTGGATGTCCAATACTCAAACACCCTCACTATTCGGATATTGTGGGCTGCCCAACCCCCAAAATGCCAAAAAATTCGAAAAAAATCGAATTTTTTGGACCGCGTCAGGTTGAATTTCCCGCACGTGCCGATCGGCTGTGTTTACGCGCGTGGCGCCTGTCTGTCGGTCCCATTTCCCACCGAGTTGCTGCCTCGTGAACAGCTCTGACAATGGCGGCCGAAGTGATTGCTTTTGTGGTGATACCCTACCTCCTACAGGGCTTGATGCTGCTCTTCATCTTCTTCATCATGTGTGTGATGATGGCCCTGCCACCTGAGAAGAGGAAGAAAGTGGTTCTGACTCTGGAGAAGAAGAGGGAAGGGTATTGAAAAAGATGGACGCCGGGCGGCCGACATCACGGATTCGTCGTGAATTCAGTCTCTCTCGCTCCACCTTGTTTGATATCAAGAAGTCTCGAGACAAACTACAGCAGTACACGGCTGATTTCGCTTCGAAGACCAAATGAAACGTGGAGAGGAAGGTGATATTTACTCCTAAGTATGCTGAGATTGAATAAATTCTCCAGGACTCGTCACTAGACCACACAGGAATTTACTGTTATGTACAGTGCAGTGAAGTGATGTGATGCAAGGTATGCAAAAGAAAACGTTGTGGAAAGTGCTTGTGAGAAGTGCTGGTGAGTGTAAAGTGCACCGGAAGTGCTAAGGTGTCAGGTGTAAGGTCTTACTGTCAGTCTGAGATGATCTTGTGAGAAGTGCTGGTGAGTGTAAAGTGCACCGGAAGTGCTAAGGTGTCAGGTGTAAGGTCTTACTGTCAGTCTGAGATGATCGAGTGGGTTATACATGAGGACGGCGGCATCATTCTCGTAAGTACCCTAACTTCATCAAAATTCCTTGTTTTGTTCTTTCCATATCATTAATCTCATGCATAAACTGTGTGAAAGATGATTACCATAAAGATTTTCATGCCTAACCTGTTTTCATCATGCTGTAAATGTGTTAAAAAATTACCAAAAATGTTAATCATAATTTCCTGCTTGCAATTTAATTTTTTCATGCATGGTTTTTAAGTGCACCAGCTATGAAAAAGGTGAAAGGCAGTGAATTTCATGTCCGGTCATAACCTAACCTAACCTAACCTATCCTAACCCAAACTATGCTTACCATAAAGATTTTCATGCCTAACCTGTTTTCATCATGCTGTAAATGTGTTAAAAAACTACCAAAAATGATAATCATAATTTCCTGCTTGCAATTTAATTTTTTCATGCATGGTTTTTAAATGCACCAGCTATGAAAAAGGTGAAAGTCAGCGAATTTCATGTTCGGTCATAACCTAACCTAACTATTTTTCTGGTAGCAATTTACATAATTTGCTGTATTTGATGCTTTGTATCCAATAATTTAGTGCATAAAATGTGAGAAAAGATGATTTCCATGTCAGATACTTACTTATACTATGCTGGCAAGTTGAGCACCTATGCCTCACTCACCTCTAAATCATCATTTTTTGGTTAAAATTCAATTAATTCATGCTTTGTGTGCATTATTTATGTGAAAAGGGACCTAAATAAGTGCTATACATGTCCAGTAGGGAGGTAGGAAAGTAGTTTTCTGATTTAGGTTAGGTTGGGTTAGGGTCATGAATGACCAGTGCTGGAGCCTCAGGGCCCAATATTCGGACGAAACCAATAATCGGACATGCCTTTGGCTCTGTTACATCGGATATTGGAGGGATTACTGTACAATCCATTACGGGTGAAGGGATCTTATATACACAAGAGAAAGATATTTGTGAAGTACTAAATAAGAATTTCCAATCAGTTTTTACAGAAGAAAATAATTTTGAGAGGGATGATATGGAAAATGCATGCCCAAACATATTACCAGATATACAAATTTCAGAAAAAGAAATACAGGAAGAGTTAAGTAAATTAGACAAAGGAAAAGCAAATGGTCCAGATGAAATTTCATGTTGGGTACTACATGAATGTGCAAAGGAGTTAAGTAGACTATTATTGTTAATATTCAAGGAATCCTTGGGTCAAGGTAAACTACCAGATATTTGGAAGAAAACTAACATTGTCTCCTTATTCAAGAAAGGGAATAGACAAAATCCACTCAACTACTGACCAGTATCACTAACCAGTGTTGTAAGAAAGATACTGAAAAAGCTAATAAGATAGTTTGGGTAAACCATCTAGAAGAACACAATATGATAACAGAAAGGCAGTTTGGTTTCATAAAGGGAAAATCATGTGTTACTAATTTATTAACCCCTTAGCCGTGGGTCGTCACTTCCGTGATGCTCAGGCACAATGGATCATACCGCGGGGCGTCACTTTTGTGATTTTGTGTTGTTTTGAATTTGCCCAGGCTTCCAGGTGGTGACTTGTATCATCTATCAGCACTGCCAATGTCCAGCAATAGTCAAAGCTGCTAATGTCATCAGTACTCCCGTCCATTGTTGACAATTTAGCCATTTTTCCCCATTCTAGACTCCTCTCCCTACCTCCTCTCCATTACCCTCTCGTGTCGTCTGCTCAGCCGCTCTGCGCTACATAAATCTTTCCCGGATTTTTCCACTGATTTCATCCATTGAAATGAGCCCTATGCCCTATTCTTATACAAAATATTATATACACCCCACCCTCGGCTATCACTCCTAATTGGTGCCACCATGGCTACACTATAGCCGAAAACGTGATAGCCGAAGTGAAGAACTTATGGTAATAATTCTAATTTGTGCCATGACTTCAATATTTACCCCTAAGATACCGGTTTTGTACCACATAATAACATATTACAGTAAAAAAATGAGCATACTGTACAGACTTTATCGGCGTGCTTCACCGTTTATAAATAAAGAAGATGGCAGCTGCTTCAGCTGTGTACTGCAAGTGCTCCAACTGTGGACTTTTTTTCACTTCTATGAGGAGGTCTAACTTCACCAAATTCATTGTGTCAATGAATTTGGTGAGTGAATCTTTCCATTTGAAGGCTGGATTGAAACAAGGATGTGTCATGTCTCCAAGGTTGTTCAATCTGTACATGGATGGGGTTATAAAAGAGATACAAGGTCGGGCAGTGGATGTTGGAGCGGCCCTAGTGAGAGAGGGCAGTGTTTGGAAACTCCCTGTACTGTTGTTTGCAGATGATACTGTGTTGTTGAGTGGAGATGAAGGGGAGCTGCAAGGCTTGGTAGATGAGTTTGGGAGAGTGTGTAAGAAATGCAATCTAAAGGTGAATGTAGGGAAGAGTAAGTGATGGTCTTCGAGAGAAGTGAAGCCAGTGAATGTACAGTGAGATTGGACGGGAAGGATATGGAGAATGTGAGTGAATTTAAGTACTTGGGCAGTGTGATGAGTAAGGATGGAAGTCTGGAGGGCGATGTGCTCGAAAGGGTGCAGCAGGGAAGGAAGGTTGCTGGTTCGTTGAAAGCAGTTATAAGAAACAGGGAAGTGAGCATGGAAGTGAAAAAGTTGTTACATGACAGTATTGTGATACCAACTCTGACGTATGGAAATGAAGCTTGGACCCTGTTGGAAGGACAGAAGTCAAGAGTGAGAGCAGTGGAAATGAGTTATTTGTGAGGAGCATGTGAAGTCACATGGAGAGACAGACTAACAAATGAGGAAGTGAAGGAGCATTGTGGTGTGGTTGAGGATGTGATGGGAAGCATTAGGAGAAGCACATTAAGGTGGTATGGGCATGTGGAGAGGATGGAGAGTGAAAGACTGACGAGGAGAGTGTATGTGAGTGAGGTGGAGGGGGCGAGAGGGAGGGGGAGGCCGAGGATGAGATGGAGGGATGGAGTGGAGAGGTATACGAGAGAGGGGGGTGTGAGTTGGGAGCGTGGTAGTGAAATGGCAGGGGACAGAGTGACATGGAGGCGATTTGTTTGTGGCCACCCCGTTCGGGATTGAGGCGTCTGGCAATAGATAGATAGATAGAGTATACTGTAGTGATTAGTTTATAGGTTTGTTTGTAAAACCGCTATGAAAGTGTTGGTGACGAAGCACCTATCTCTAAGCCAAGACGACGTATGAGGCCTCCCATCATCATCATCACGTATTTAAAAGTGGTTATTAATGTATTATAGTGGAGATTTTTTCACACTTGAGCATACAGACTTTATCAAATGAACTTCTTCAATCACTGCTTGAGTAGCATCCTCTGCCATCTTGAATGTTTTGGTTGATCATCTGATGTGTCCACTTGGCCAAGCTTTTTTTCGCTCGATCCACAAGGCTGGTGCATCATAGCAGGCATTTAGTGCGTGATAAAGGAATTTGGGTAGGTTTTTTATACATGCGTGATAGCGGTAAAACGCTACAGCAGAACCCACGATAGCCGAAGGTTGGGTGTATATAAAAAAAAATAAGGTAATTGATAGTGCCATACACCTGGAATTGGCTAATTATCACTTGGCAACATCCAACCTGCACTCGTTTGCTAATTTCCCCTGCTTTCCCCCCCCTTTGAAATATTCCGTATGAGCGATTCTCGTAATATAAATATACAGTAATCCCTCCACTATCCGACGTAATAGAGCCAAAGGCATGTCCGGACAGTGGTCTTGTCCAGATAGTGGCCCTGAAGCTCCAGCACCGGTCATTCCTGACCCTAACCTAACCTAACCTAAATCAGAAAACCACCTTCCTACCTCCCTACCGGACATGCATAGCACTTAATTAAGTCGCCTTTGACATAAATAATGCACACAAAGCATGAATTAATTGAATTTTAACCAAAAAATGATGATTTAGAGGTGAGTAAGGCATAGGTGCTCACAACTTGCCACCATAGTGTAAGTTTCGGACATGGAAATCACTATGAAAATCACCCTTTCTCACTTTTTATGCACTAAAATCATTAACACAAAGCATGAGTTCCTTTTATTTTAACCCCAAAATGATGACTCTGAGTTAAGTAAGGCATAGGTATTCACTGAGTTGACAGCTTAGTGTAAGTTAGTATCGAATGTGGCAGCCACTATGAAAATCATCTTTTCTCACATTTTTTGCACTAAAGCATCAAATACAGTAAATGATGTAAATTGTTACCCATGCTTCAGCATTTCACCACACACTCCATCAATTCCTGGGGCTTTTCCCATTTTAACTTTCTTCATTGCTTCCACCACTTCCATCCTACTGATTTCTTCCTCTCTTCTCACAACCCTCCTTCTCCCTGCCATTCCCCAGCCACTTATACTTGCATTACTTTCATTCTCTATGTTCAACAGTTCATTAAAGTGTTCTCTCCATCTGTTTACTTTTTCTAGAACATTTTCTTACATTCCCTCCACTTTGCACTCAAATTCCTTCCAAATTCTTCATCCACTCTCTTCTTACTCTCTCTTACTAATCTTTTCACCTCTCTCCTCCTCACTACATATAACTCTCTCGTCCGTCTCTCAGCTTCTTCAACGCCCCTGTTCCTCTTCCACTCATTATATTCTTTCTCCTTTTGTGCCACAGCCTCTCTCACCTCTTCAGTCCACCATGCTGTTCCCTGAACCCCCTTTCGTCTTCTCTTCACCCCACATACCACCTCACATGCTGCACAGATTTCTTCTGTGAATACCTTGCACACACCTTCCACGTCCCCCATCTGCTGCAGTCTATATTTACCCAGTCGCTCCTCCACTTCCCTTTTATATTTAGCCTTTATTCCATCCTCTTGTAACTTTTCTACCCTCCTTGTAACAAATACTTCCTCCTGTCCTTCCCTTCTTCTCTTCCTCCATCTTGTTTGGATTCTGATTGTGGCCACTACCAAGTGGTGGTCAGAAAGTCCACTCTCCCAACCTCTGTATACTCTTGCATCCATTATACATCTTCTCATCCTTTCATCCACACACACATAGTCAGTCATTGCCTTCCCTTCATTCATTCCACCGTCCTCTCTTCTCACCACTTGCCATGTATACCTATGGATCATTTTGTGCCTGAAGAGGGTATTAGCTACCACCAACCCCCTCCCAGCACAAATGTCCACTAAAGCACTGCCATTCTCATCCATCTCTGCAGGCACACCCCACTCACCAACTACTCCATCCACCTTCTCATTCCCTACTTTTCCATTCATATCTCCAATCAGCAACACTCTCTCATTCCTTTCAAATTTTTCCAAGCAGGCTTCCACATTTGTCCAAAACGCTTCTCTTACTTTACTTACACGATCTTGCGTTGGTGCATACACGCACACAATTGCCCACATTTGTAGTCCAACTTTCACTCTTATGCACACAATCCTTGACCCAATTGATCCATACTCTCTTACATTCTCCTTCCACCTGTTGCTCACAGCAATACACACTCCCTCTTTCGCCCTCTCATTCTCACTCACTCCCACGCATATACCCCATCCATACTCCCATTCTCTCACACTCTCACCTTGCCATTTAGTTTCAGTTATTCCACATATATCCACTTTTGCACTCTCAAGCACCTGTACAATCTCTCTTTCTTTCACCTCATCCTTCATACCCCAAACATTACACGTTGCAATCTTTACCAAGTCCTTTGTCCGGTCCTTTTTCGTCAACTTATGGTCAGTCCTGATCCGAGGCTTCTTGTTCGTTTTTTTAGTTAGTTGTTTTTACGGGGTGGGGCACTAACCCACCACCAACCCTTTTAGTCGCCTCTTACGACAAACAGGGATACTGTGGGAGAATTCTTGAAAAACCCCCTACCCCCAGGGGTAGACATAAATGAATATATCTGGCGCTGCCTTCCGAAGGCATCTTATCGCCACAAACATTGATCTGAGAAAATGTTTATTAAATTTCTATCTCAGTGTGGTGCTTCCATTTGACATTCCTATTTCCTATTCCTATTGCTGTTCCTGTTTCCCAGCCTCTTCCCCAACCATTCCCAGCTGATCAGTGTTTGTGGCGATAAGATGCCTTCGGAAGGCAGCGCTTGATATAACCTATGGGGAAGTATCAGCAAGAGGACACTGCAAAAAACTGCATAAAAAGAGAGGTGATAAAGATGTAAGGAAATTTAGTTTCCCAAATAGGGCAATTGATCAGTGGAATGCACTACCGAATGAAACGGTGTCAAAACAATTCATAAATTTAAGATGTACAGTAAAAATGGCTTAAGACACGGGACGGTACAAGCTTCCTGTAAAGATACAATTATGTAAGGTAAGGTAAGAACACACGCACAGTGAGGATAGGTTCAAAGAGCAAAAAAAACACATACACATTGCAGTAGGGTTCAGAGGGCAAGAAAAACACATACACACTGCAGCAGGGTTCAAAGATCAACAAACACACATTCACAATGAGGCTGAGTTCAGAGCAAGGAAAACACATATATCCCATAAATATTATACATGCTGTCATCATTGTAAATCAAGGACATTTCCAAAATATCACAGACTTCTTTCATATAACTGGTATTGCAGAATCAGAGAATGTGGCAAATCAACTTTATGGGAGGAATGGATCATTAATAAGCAAGTTTTCTGAAATTTCCAGCTGATTTAACAAGTGATCATTAAAAAGTAGCAAATATCCATGAATTAGTGTCTATGGCTGTGACATTGGGCAGTAACAGTGGACAGATAGATGGACATAGATAGATAGAATAGTAAAGAGGTCTTTGTTTGGTAAACTGGGTTTGTTAAATTGGGGATTAAGTAAACTTTTCTGATTTGTATTTGTATTTTCTGACTGTTTCTTGTTAATATCGTTTTCCTCATGCTTTTCCATACATGTAAAAAAAAATATCTATCTATCTATCTATTGCCAGACGCCTCAATCCCGAACGGGGTGGCCACAAACAAATCGCCTCCATGTCACTCTGTCCCCTGCCATTTCACTACCACGCTCCCAACTCACACCCCCCTCTCTCATATACCTCTCCACTCCA
>JAGKTI010011958.1:13274-25425 GCA_018397915.1 Birgus latro | reverse complement strand
AGGGAGATAGGATCAGAAGGATGGATATCAGGAGGCCATGCATGCAGCTATGTGTTGTCTTTAAGTGACTGAATGGAGTGGCGAGTGATTTGTGAATGGATATGCTTCTGGAAGCTGGTTTGAGGCGGGCGAGGGGGGAGAGATGACAGTATTTGTGTATAATATCGTGTGCTGGGTGTTGTTTTGATGTTCCTTGGTGTGCGTGGATGTGCTGCCATGTAGTGTAGTGGATGTTGTGGGTTTGTGGAGGCTGCAGCGGGAATTTGGGTAACTCTCATGTCTAGATGATCCTTGAATTGTTTGTTTCTGTGGTAGTCTCAGAGACTGCAGGGGAGGGGACTGATGCTGCTGGATCTTGAAGAAGGTGGTCATTCCCACCACATCCCTACAGTGTTGTAGGCTTTGCAGATTCCTCCTTGGACTCACAGCACCGTCTTCAGTTATCATCTTGGCCTGCACCATGACTTTATCAAGGAGGCTGGGGTGCTTGTTGGCTGCCTCACCCAGGTCGAAGGGGAGTACTCTGTGCCTGACCTGATCTTGGCCTTGCAAAGCACCTCTCATCCTTTACTGTCCAGCAGCCATGATATCCTTCTCACTTTGGCCTCATCTTTTTCTGTTAAGCTCAGTGCAAGGCTTGTTGGAAACATACCTAGTGATGTTTTGTGTCGACAGCTCAGGGTCAGAGTTCTCTGCATTTTGGGGGCATGGCGGCTCAGTGGTAGAGCGGCTGGCTCGAGATTGAAGAGTTATGAGTTCGCGACACGCCCGAGTAAGCTGCATTGATGGGAGAGGTAGTGATCTGTCACCTAGCTGGTTGTAGCAGCCGTGGCTCAGTAGGTTACATCGCTTTGACCAAAAGGTCGGAGGTTCGAGTAGGGACACAAAGAAAACAAAAAAATGCTAATGGCTTTCCTTGTTTCTTAGAGTAGTTGACTAAAGGTGGGCACAAGCATCATTCAGAGTGTGGTTGCTATGTCAGAGCTCACTCACGTCTTGCAGCAGCATCATGAACCTGCATTTCACTACCTCTTGCTGACTCCCCAGCATCATACACAGCAAATTTATCTGATCCTCAAGAGCTGCTTGCTTCTCCTGGATATACACCTTGGCCATTTGGGCAGAGTGGCTGTGAGGATGGTCAGGGTACAGGCAGAGGCCGTACAGCACCACCTAACATTCACAGCAGCAGTACTTAAGGTCATCATTGTATGTGCCACAGGTTCCATACTCAGTGTTACTGAGAGAGGATATCAAGCTGAGGATAGTGTAACTGATGAAGAGCTGCTGCACACTGAGTTTCTTGTGACTCATCCTGCAGGTGGGACAGAGTAAGTTGCCTTGAACCGTGACGATGACCAGGCGAGAACAACATAAAGTGTGGCCCTATGGCAGAGTGACTGGTTCTCACACTCTTGCCTGGTACAGCACATTGGGCATGTCAAAGTATCACGCATCACCTGCATCCCACCTGTCCATGGGAAAGATAAACAGGGCAGATACCCACTTCCCATTAGCCACAGGCATGTACATATAAGGACATTGTATGGGCTCAAACTGTAAATGATTTAATTGAGGTAGACTGCGAGATGGTGCTGATTTCGTGTGTGCGTTGTGTCGGGGAGAGCAGGCGGAGATTGTTAGGCGTGAGAGGGTTGAACTTGCAGGTGAGTCTCTTGAGTGTGTGGAGGAGTTTTGTTATTTGGGAGACATGTTATGTGCCGGAGGTGGGGCTGGAGTTAGCTCGGTTGCTAGAGTGAGAAGTGGTTGGAAGAAGTTCAGGGAGCTGTTGCCTCTCCTGACATTGAGAGGACTCTCCTTACGTGCTAAGGGGTCTTTGTATGCAGCATGTGTTAGGAGTGTGTTGCTGTATGGTAGTGAGACCTGGGCAGTAAAGGAAGAAGATATTCGCAGGTTTAAATGTACAGAAATGACAATGATTAGGTGGATGTGCAGTGCGTCCCTGCGTGCAAGGCCTGGGGGGGCTGGGTTTACGATAGAAGAGTTGAGAGGTAGGATGGGACTGGAGTGTATTGGTGTTGTGATGAGGAGAGGTAGGCTGAGGTGGTTTGGACATGTGGAGAGGATGGGGGATGATAATTGGGTACAGAGGGTGAGAAGTGTTAATATTGGGGTGGCTCAGTGGGTTAGAGCGCTCCGCTCTGGCCGTAGGGTCGGAGGATCGAATCCACCCAAGGGTCATTGGTAGACATCAGGAAGGGCATCCGGTCATAAAGTGCTACACGCTCCAATCCCAAAAGGCCGACGCATGCAAGCATGTTGCAGCCTTCAAAAAAAAAACGAAACGAGGGGTTGGGAGGGGTAAACCGAGAAAGACATGGGACGAGGTCATTAAATGTGACTTAAGGGTTAAGGGACTGAATAGGGAGGCTGCCAGAGATCGAGCAGCGTGGAGAGCCGCCATTAGGTGACCAAGGCCGACACATGCAAGCATGTTGGAGCCTTCAAAAACGAAACGAAACGAAACGAGTGTATGGCTGCTTGCCTCATTTTAACAATAACTGTGTTTGTAATTTCTGCTGTAATGATTTCTTTATAGTTAGGCATGTGAGGTGTAGCCAGGATTCTGGGAGCTGAGGTAATGTGTGAATGTGTGGCAAATTTCTGTGGGCTTTTAGTCAGGATTCTGGGAGCTGAGGTAATGTGTGAATGTGTGGCAAATTTCTGTGGGCTTTTTGTTGATAGGTATCCTGCTTTTTTTTACCTTAACTTTTCTCGTTCACTGGATCCTACTTCACCCCATGCTTAGGGAGGAATAAGGACGATGATGATTTGTTAAAGTGAGCTTGTTTGACTGAAGTTGCATAACGAAGGCACTTGCATTATTATCATCCAGACCACTTTTCCCACCTAAGGATGGGGTGAGGGAGAGTCTAGAAAGCATGGAAAGTGAAAGCACAATAGAGGTAGGGCTATCAACAGGATACTTAGTGAGGTGGCCCATACACTCACTTACCCTCCAAGCCCCCAGAATCCTGACTTCACTCACAGGTTCCCATTGGTAATATAAATACAGTACAGTATGCGATATCAGTGAACAGTATTCGGCCCATTGAGTGGTAACCATATGGTCAGCAAATGGACAACTGATGGTCCATTGGGTGGTAACCATCTATCTATCTATCTATTCCCAGACGCCTCAATCCCGAACGGGGTGGCCACAAACAAATCGCCTCCATGTCACTCTGTCCCCTGCCATTTCACTACCACGCTCCCAACTCACACCCCCCTCTCTCATATACCTCTCCACTCCATCCCTCCATCTCATCCTCGGCCTTCCCCTCCCTCTCACCCCCTCCACCTCACTCACATACACTCTCCTCGTCAATCTTTCACTCTCCATCCTCTCCACATGCCCAAACCACCTTAACGTGTTTCTCCTAACGCTTCCCATCACGTCCTCAAGCACACCACAACGCTCCTTCACTTCCTCATTTGTTAGTCTGTCTCTCCATGTGACTCCACATGCTCCTCTCAAATAACTCATTTCCACTACTCTCACTCTTGACTTCTGTCCCTCCAACATAGTCCAAGCTTCACTTCCATATGTCAGAGTTGGTATCACAATACTGTCATGTAACAACTTTTTCACTTCCATGCTCACCTCCCTGTTTCTTATCACTGCTTTCAACGAACCAGCAACCTTCCTTCCCTGCTGTACCCTTTCGAGCACTTCACCCTCCAGACTACCATCCTTACTCATCACACTGTCCAAGTACTTAAATTCACTCACATTCTCCATTTCCTTCCCATCCAATCTCACTGTACACTCACTGGCTTCACTTCTCTCAAAGACCATCACTTTACTCTTCCCCACATTCACCTTTAGATTCCGTTTCTTACACACTCTCCCAAACTCATCTACCAAGCCTTGCAGCTCCCCTTCGTCTTCACTCAACAACACAGTATCATCTGCAAACAACAGTACAGGGAGTTTCCACACACTGCCCTCTCTCACTAGGGCCACTCCAACATCCACTGCCCGACCTTGTATCTCTTTTATAACCCCATCCATATACAGATTGAACAACCATGGAGACATGACACATCCTTGTTTCAATCCAACCTTCAAATGGAAAGATTCACTCAGTTTGCCATCCACACGCACTGCAGCCTTAGCACCCTCATACATACTCTTCACTGCCTTCAACAACTTCCCATCCACTCCATATATTCTTAATACCTTCCACAAACCTTGTCTGTCCACCCTGTCATATGCTTTCTCCAGATCCATGAAGGCTGCATACAACTTCTTGCCCTTCTCTAGAAACTTTTCCACTACGGATCTAAGAATGAATATCTGGTCTACACAACCTCTTCCCTTCCTAAAACCTCCTTGTTCTTCTCCAACTAATTCCTCAGTAATTTCCCTAACTCTGTCAATAAGTATCCTACCATATATTTTTCCTATTACACTGAGAAGGCAAATGCCCCTATGGTTACCACACACTGCTTTTTCCCCCCCTCACATTTAGTGAGGATGAAATTATTTTTAGCAGAGCGAAGAACAGACCTAGCACGATTCCGGGCAGAAACATAAGAAAGATGTGACAGGAACATAAACCTTATGTGTTTATAATGTAAAGCTTAAATTGCCATGTTCATATGAATTAATAGATGTCCAAAACCATATAACCTGTTAATGAAAAACAACCATATGTCCTTGTATCACAAGGTCCAACTTGCTGTGTGTATATCACGTAACAGCTTACAACAGGATGAAATGGTTGGCAGATATACTGGAGTATTGTATGTTATTGATTTGTTGGTGGTTAATACAAAGGTGTATGATAATATGATCAGTATATGCTGGATCATTTCATCATTATCTTTGTTTATGTTGGTTAACCCTTTGAGATTCCGATGACGATTTTGATCGTCATTTCAAGTCCAACCTCGGAGATTCCGATGACGCTTTTAATTGTCGTTTTAAGAAAGCTTTGTAAAATATTCACTATAAATCACGTTTTTTCATCGTAGCAAAGAGACTCTAGTTTGACGTCACAGAATGGTTGCTCTGTGCGTGACAGGTACTGCACAGCTGGTCTGACTCATGGCCTTATTTCTTTATCACTTTATTCCTGGTGAACATTTTTCTACAGCAAGGTGTAAAATTTTTGTTTTTTGCCTGATTTCAACTCTGACTTTTTATTTTATTTTTTTTCCTTTTTGGAACAAACTACGTTAAAGTACAACTATTCAGCTTCAAAATAACATCACAGCTATCCTCCTATCGTAAAAAGTGTATTTGCACTGACCGATCAAAAAAAAAAGATTGCGAAGCGAATATGTGGCCGAGAGTAAAAGAAAATTATGCATCTCTTCCGTTTTGCTTTACTGCGCAATAAAATGCAAAAATTTACATAATATATATATCATTGTAAAGGTAATTTATGGTAAATTTGCATGGTTTAAACCAAATTTACATATCTTTATTAGTTTTTTTTTTCCGAATATTTTTTTTACAAGAAGGAATAAAATTTTTGGTTTTCGCCTAACTTCAGCTCATCATTTTGACATTTTATTTTCTTTTTTCTCCTTTTTTGAATATACTACGTTAAAGCACAACTATTCAGCTTTAAAATGACACCAGAACCAATATTCTAGCATGAAAAGTGTATATACCCAGTGGGATCAGAGAAAAATATCATACCGTGAAGATGATGGTCAGCTTGAGAGTGGCTGACTCTAGTGCAGACATAATGTGTCCAGCCCAGAAATCTCATAGGGTTAACAATGGGTGGGAGTGGGGGACAGAGGGTATGAGAAGCATTTTATGGAGACAGCAACCCAGAGAGAAGGGTTGTGGGGGTGGGAGCGAGAATGTACGAGAAACATCTTTCGTCAGATGCTGTTCACTACGCTGGACTTGGTTCCATTATAGTATATAAGTATATACAGTACTACACATTAAATCCCTTTATATACTTAGCCCTGCTGGTTCTGATTGTCTCTAAAAACAATCATGACACATTGTAACATCACCAGCTTTGCCTGTTCCACATCTATCCAACAACACATGCACTGGAGTTGGGGGAGGGGCAGTGGATGTGGGGTGTTCGATCACCTGGTCGCTCAATGGCTGCGATTCCAGCTTTTAGGAGGGGAGAAATTAGTGCTTTCAGGTGTACACTGACAGAGAGCATGGCCCTCCACTTCGATCAGGTGTTACACTTTCTGGCGAAATGGCTGTACATCCTCCACTGCTGTGTCCGAAGCCTCACCATGTGTCAAAGTTTGAACCTGAAGATTTAATCCTCGGATGCCTTGAAGTTGTGTACGTTGTGCAGGCGTGCAAACTTCTCGGCTGCAGCCTTCATCTCAGTCCCACATACAAGCATGCCGGCACCCCATTGGTGACAGTTCAGTCCCACATACAAGCATGCCGGCACCCCATTGCTGACGGAACCAAACCAAAGTCAACTTGTCGATGCTGGCATGGCGGAGCTGGGACATCACCTTCCAGTCGCCTTTGCGAGTGGTATCTCCATAGTCCTGTCCATACTGAGTCGGCTTGTCTTGTGATTTTGGTATCAAACAAGGTTGACCAGGCCAAGTCATTCATGCAGAATGCTTTAAGTTGGCCAGCCCACGTCAACCTTGCCCAGTATCTCATGCTTCTTCTCTAGAGTCAAAACCCTCCTCTTGCTTTTCTTGAGTGGTGGTGGGACCATCATCACACACACAAGAACACAAAGGAAAATTAAGGCATGCAGAAGGTAGGGCACCACCACGAACGCAACAGTGGAATCTCCCAATGTTTAACTTCAACCAAGCACATCCACTTGTGGAGAGACAAAGGTGGGAGCTGAGGTACAGTAGCGCTTGGGAGTGTACGGCGTTGTCATGTCTTTACCCACGCTTGGCTATGAGCTTGGAAGCAAAAAGTGGCACACTGATCTACAACCGCAAGGGTCTTTTTCGCTCGCCCTGGCAAATGTTGCAGTGTGGCAGAAACATTGGGTTTCCGTACATCATGGGCCTAAGGAGTGGCAGAGTAATCTGTACAGTGATGTGACTCTGACCATTCAATAAGGGGGTGGATGGCCATGTGTAGCTGGGAGTTTCCAACTAATCCAGGCAACCACGGGATTTTACCATTTGGTAGGGAGCCGGACAGCCATTCTTGCTCAGCTCGATGGTTATATCTGAACTCCTCACACGCTGCTGGTATGTTTCCAGTGATCGGGGTGGCCAGGTAATTTCGACCATTCGGTAGGGAGCCGGACAGCCTTGTTTGCTTTGCTTGTGGGTTATGGTATATTACCGGCGCTTGGACAGAGAGGCTGGTGAGCCACCCAACGGACTTTTTTGCCTTTGTAGGCCAGCCAGCCACCAAAGCCAGATCTTTTATGTCTGGTTACGGACAAATAAATCTGGATGTGGATCTAATGGAGCCAAGGCTTAATGTCCTTTATATGGAGCCTGACCAGATACAGAGAGTCCTAATAATTGAGGGATTACTGTATTAATATTGATGAAGTGGAGAGGATGGGGAGCAGGAGGCTAACGAGGACAGTGTATGTGAGTGAGGTGGAGGGGGGGAGAGGGGGGGGAGGCTGAGGATGATATGGAGGGATGGAGTGGAGAAGTATGTGAGAGAGAGGGGTGTGAGCTGGGGGGGAGGGCAGTGGAATGGCAGGGGACAGAGTGATGTGGAGGCAGTATATTTGTGGCCACCCCTTCCAGGATTGAGGCATCTGGCAATAGGTAGATAGATAGTTGTTAGAATACTAGTGTACAGTTTCTTCAGATCCTACCTTACCCTATCTTTAGGTGGGAAAAGAAGTTGGGACGAAGATGATTGTGATGATGATGATGACATCAAGTGATATCACACTGGGTAGAAAACTGCTAACATGTAATCCCTTTTTCTGAGGCAAATGACCAACAGTCAGTGGAATTCAACTTGCTGGGAGCTTTGTTGCTGCAGTGAATACTTATATGAGCTGAAGCTCATTTAAATTGCTAACGAAATTATCCATTTGAGGACTCGGTAAGTGTAATTAAGAACAGCTTGCAAACATGGCTAACATGTTGGTTGGATTTTTGTCTAGTGTGATGCTGACTTAATTTTTTTTTTTTTTTTATACCAGATGGAGCAAATTGGAAACAGAAGTCTGTGATTCACTCAAAACACCTAACTCAGTATGCTAACAGGTGGGTTCCTCTGTAAGAGAGAGTTACAAACAGAGTATAGTACTATCAGTGTTTGTTAGAGGGAGAGTGGACTAGCCCCCAGTATTTTATGGTAATTTTTCAACCATATGATAATGATAGAACATGTCTGAGTGTTCTGTAGCTATTATTGCTGGCCGCACTCTGTAATGTGGGATGCAGGTTGGTGACTTCCAACAGTTACGGGTGGGTGCTCCATAAATTACTCATGGATTGGTGGGACACACATCAAGAGTGAGATCAGTGGAACTGAATTAGCCTATGTGAGAGGTGCATATGGGGTTAAATGGAGAGACAGACAGACAAATGAGGAATAAAAGGAGCATTGTCATGTTGATGTGGATGTGATTGAAAGAGTTACTCTGAGATGGTTTGGCCATGTGGAGAGGATGTAGAATGAGAGACCAACAGGGAGTATGTATGGAAGTGAGGTAGAAGTGGGGGGAAGAAGCAGGGGGGATAGTTCTATCGATTTATCGCCTACCAGACTGATGTATACCAAGACCTGACTGTAAATGCCACCATGTAAGGGCATATGTTTTCAGCACCATGTTGCCATGTTGAGGATGTAGCATATTTAGGCAAAAACATTTCTGCATATTTCTTGCTCTTCAGACCCTATCTCACTCCATCCTTAAATGGGGGAATGGGGTCATGGTGACAATGATAATGATGATGATGATTTTTGTTTCCCCCCCCCTACAGAATAAACAACATGAATTCTCACGACATTCCATACATCAGCCTTGTGGGGCCTGATGGTAAGTAGAGTCACTGATATCTAGCCTCTTTATTTAGAAATGAATCTGTAATAAGTACAGTATATTCTTTCTTTCTCTTTTGCTGTGGCAAGTAGTATATAAATGACCTAATAAATACAGCAATTATAAATGATTTAACAAAGGCATAGTAAACTGTACCATACTATACTATACTATACTTTACAGTACAGTACTTACTGTTCACTTTAAAATGGTTTGAAATTTGCTTGTGTCCATCTTGAATGCAGAGCTGAAGCAAGAAATTGATACTAAAATATGGTGCTAGTCACAAAGAAGTGTTGTGGAAGGGATATAGACCCTTAATGTTGTTCCAGTTTACCATTCAGCTATGGAAAATAAACTGCAAAAGGACAAAAATCTGGGCCAAGTTCAGATGGAAGAAGTATATACAGTTTTCTTATGTTAATCATTCGTGTTTTAAGCATCATATTCTAGTGTTAATATCTTGTTGCATTTTATTACTGAAGATAGAGAGAGGGTAATTTTAGGCTGGTTTAAGCTGAACAGAATAAAATGCTATTATTTTTCTCACTCTCTCCTTGCAGTGATACCAGATCGAAGCACAATATTCTGTGTGGATTGTCCACCAACCTGGAACACAGCTAATGTCTATGGACTCTTCCACATGCTCAGTGAGTTATATTATTGATTGTTTGTTTTTGAAATGTGCCAGTTTTTCAGAAGAATTCAGTTACAGTCAAACCCTTGTGATAACAACAGGGTCATTATTTCTTAAGTAGCATTGCATCACCTCATTCTTTCCTCATCCTTCTACCTATCTGTGACTTTACACTCCCTCTTCTGCCTTATTTTCCTCCATTCTTTCCTCTTCCTTCTGCCTATGGGTGACTCTACACTGAGTGACAAGCCAAATGGTTTCCTGTACACCAGGAAACCATTTACTACGCCGGGTGGTAACCTTATAACCAAATTATGGTGCCTAGTGGTTTAGTGGGTAATTATGGTTCTCCAGTCAGATTGAGTCAGTAAAGGTTTATATCCAAGGGATGATTGGGGTTATTCCTCATGTTATACCACTCAGGGATGAGTGAGGCTGGTCATTCATCTTACATGTCCAGCCCCGGGCTCCTACGCTCCTCATGGGGCAACGTAGAATTGGATGATGGATGGATGGATGGATGAAGCATTGCATCAGAATAGTGGCACGTACTTGGAATGAACTTAAGTTGTTGTCGGTGTTGTTGCTTAATCCTGGTCTGTCCAGCCAAACAAACCCATCAACCACAGGTAAGTAACTGCTTCTGTAGGGTCAGTACATAAACAATAGCACCCCCTTGTGACCAACAGCACCTCACCAGGGTCAACTCTACAAGTACATACTGTACAGTAAAATACATACACATCTAGGGAACCAGTACCACCTTGTGGTAGACAGCACCTCATCAGGATCCTGCCCCACAGTGAGGTGCAGGGATATATGAGGAAGTTTGGCTCCTTGTTGGATGCCATGGCTGTTTCACACCACTCATGGTACACAGTGCCACCACATGTAGGATTCTTGTCAGATGCAGATGATTCTGGCTCATGATTCACAAGTTAGAGCACACAGCAGTTGTATATGACTTCCAGGTAACTGTGTACAAACATTAATCATTTCAAATCAAATTATTCCCTACTTTTGTGTCAAGGAATCTCCATATTGAGGTTGGCCATGTTACAGCTGATGTTTTGTATGGACAGGAAGCTAAACCAAGTGCCAGAACCAGCCAAATACTGGAAACAGCTGGAAAATATGAAGTCTGAGATGTATAAGAAGATTTAGAAAACTGTGATAGTCTCAGCATAAACTTTGACTCTGTTTACTTGTGGCTGAGTTACCTTCCTGAGAATGATGATTAATTGTTGTTATGTCCTTGAGATGGAGTCAGGATTCTAGGAGCTTGAATGGTGAGTGAATGAGAGTGTGATTGACTGACCTGAACATCATGTTGATTATTTTTCCCTCTTCGTTACCTCACTCCATCTTTGAATGAGGAGAGGAGATTGATACAATGATGGGGATGATGATGATGATTGCTGATAATTCTCCTTCAGTATTGCATTTTATTTTCCTTGTCTTTTGGACCTTGCCTCACCCTGTTCTTTTGTGGAAAAAAGAGTTTAGGATGATGTTGCTGATAATGGTGATGATGAGGATGAGATTGAGAATTGTTGGTGTTATCCCCCAAAATTGTTTTCTCTCTCCTTGCTTACTGGACCCTGCTTCTCCCCATCCTTAGGTGGGAAAACGAGGTCAGAATAATGATGATGATGATTTTTTCTCCTGCAGAGCCAGTTAAGGTGGTGTGGGTCAACAGCTGTAACCTGTATGTCATCCCACTGGAGCAACTGGAACCCAAACTTTGCCGACAACATCTTAAGGTAACTCCATTTTTGTCATCTGTCTGTTTACCCCATTCACCTAACTATTCTATAATTTATTTATTTTTTACCCACTTTGTATTGATGATGGTGCTGGAGAGGGGTCCCTTCATGTGGTGGTACTGATACAGCTAGGCAGTAGAGCTGTCTGGTAATACAAACCCCCCATCAACTACTTCCCTGGGCCCTGAGAGGAGGATAGTGAGCTGCAGGAGGAGGGCAGCTCCATCTTGCGCCCCACTGAGTTCACATTCAGATGAGCCTGGGGTTGCAACTACAACTACAACTACTGTTACCCCTTCGAATTGATGACATATTTTATTCCTGCTACCATTAGATGATGTAATTTAAGTGAAGCTTGGACCCTGTTGGAAGGACAGAATTCAAGAGTGAGAGCAGTGGAAATGAGTTATTTGAGAGGAGCATGTGGAGTCACATGGAGAGACAGACTAACAAATGAGGAAGTGAAGGAGCGTTGTGGTGTGGTTGAGGATGTGATGGGAAGCGTTAGGAGAAACACGTTAAGGTGGTTTGGGCATGTGGAGAGGATGGAGAGTGAAAGATTGACGAGGAGAGTGTATGTGAGTGAGGTGGAGGGGGCGAGAGGGAGGGGGAGGCTTAGGATGAGATGGAGGGATGGAGTGGAGAGGTATATGAGAGAGGGGGGTGTGAGTTGGGAGCGTGGTAGTGAAATGGCAGAGGACAGAGTGACATGGAGGCGATTTGTTTGTGGCCACCCCGTTCGGGATTGAGGCGTCTGGCAATAGATAGATAGATAGATAGATAGA
>JAGKTI010011958.1:0-13036 GCA_018397915.1 Birgus latro | reverse complement strand
ATGTGAGTGAGGTGGAGGGGGCGAGAGGGAGGGGGAGGCCGAGGATGAGATGGAGGGATGGAGTGGAGAGGTATATGAGAGAGGGGGGTGTGAGTTGGGAGCGTGGTAGTGAAATGGCAGGGGACAGAGTGACATGGAGGCGATTTGTTTGTGGCCACCCCGTTCGGGATTGAGGCGTCTGGCAATAGATAGATAGATGGGTACCCCTCCTTACTACCAAAACAGCTTTGTATAACCTGACGTAACCGAGCCTGACTTAACCTAAACATATGAAGTTATCCTGACGTAACCATGCTTAACCTACCCTAATCTTATGAACATATCCAACTTGGTTTCACAGTCAAGTGTTTCAACAGAATGTTCAATCCAGCTTTGTTTTATGTTTACTTAGAGATAGCACAACACCCTCCCATTGTCAGAAGAAAGTCACACAACACAGCACTGTCTAACCTACCATATCCTTACTTAATCTAACCAAACCAAGACAGTCCAGACCTAATTGAACTTAGAATAGCCTAAGTTTACCAAGCAAACTCAGCCCATACAAAACCAATCCAACCTACCTGACCTAAACCAACCCAATCCAGTTTAACTTAACATAAGCAGCTGAATCTAATGTATTTGATCTTACAGGTGATACAAGCTGAGTGTCCAGCCCAAGTTCGAGTGTGTTTATACGGTGACGCCAAAACACACCCTCCTGCTCCCAAGAGAAAGTCACAGAATTCCGAGGATATGGACGCTGATCAGACTGGGGTGCCAGCGCGCATACAGGACTACAAGAGGCTTAAGAGTGTTGGGTAGGTGTGCCAGACCAGAGTGCTGTAAATAGGGATCCTTCTAATTTAGTGGAATATTTGGTGTGCTGTCTGTATTAGTACACTAAATTAAGGATACAGTCGGTTATAGTATTTTGTTGTGGAAGGAAATTGTAAATGGTATTCTGCTGTCCTTTGTCCCTGTTTCTCACTAAGTTTGCGATACATTACAGGTCAGATCAGCTCTCCCAGATGACCCTTGAGTCCCCCAGCATGGAGGAAGCACCACCCATATATGCCCGTGATGGTATGTTCTGTCTGTCCATCTATTTGTCTCTGTACCTATCTTTCCTTCATTCTCTCCTCTTTGTTCTGCCTATGGGTGACTCTACACTGAGTGACAAGCCAAATGGTTTCCTGTACACCAGGAAACCATTTACTACGCTGGATGATAATCATATAACCAAATTATGGCGCCTTGTGGTTCAGTGGGTAATTATGGCACTCCAGTCGGATTGACCTGGTGAAGGTTTATATCCAAGGGATGGTTGGGGTTTATTGCTCACGTAATGCCACTCAGGGATGAGTGAGGCTGGTCACTGTCATCTTAAATGTCATGACCAACTTGCCTAGCCCCGGACACCTACACTTCTCATGGGGCAGTGTAGGATTGGATGATGAGTGGATGGATCTCTCTGTCCATCTATCACCAGATACCTTAATTCTGTAAGAGGCAGCCACAGAAGAACTGCTGCCATCTGGCTCCCCTCTATCTAACTCACACCACCCTTTCTCACATAGCTCTCCACCCCATCTCTCCATCTCATCCTTGGGCTCCCCATCCCCTCCTCATCCTCCTTCTCAAACACCTACATCCTTCTAGTCAGTCTCTCTTCTGCATCCTCTCCACATAGCCAAACCATATCAAAGTATTTCTCTAAATATTCCGCAGAGCTTTGTATAATACATACTGTGTAGAGATGCAGCGTCCTCTTGTGGTAGGCAGTGCTTCACCAGGGTCAGATCAGAGTCCTTCTCATGGTAAAGTGCAGGGAAGTGTGAGGAGGTTTGTCTCCTGGTTGGATGCCTCAGCTGCTTTGCTCCACCATGGGATACACAGTTCTGTACCACCACATGTAGGCTAGGTGCCTTACCAATGCCTTTTAGTAGCTGTTAAATGTGTAGGCAAACTATTACTCTTAGTTAACAGTTTTATGTGATGTTCTGACTCATTTTCTCTTTACAGGCAAGAAGGCAAAAAGTCCACAGGAAGATGGGGTATTCTCAGTACCTGATGAATGGTAGAACAAAGTTGAGGTTGAGGAAACTATACTTCACTTTAACTTGGCTCAAAACTGCTGTCTCCATCGTGAATGCTGAGCTGTACCGGGGTACTAACACTAGAATGTGATCCTAGGCATGAAGATGTACTATGGAAAGACATTTTAATTTGGCATAAATTTGCCATCATCATCTTGAATGCTGAAGTGGAACAAGAGACTAACACTGTAATATGGTGCTAGTCATTAAGAAGTGTTACAATATTGTCTTATTCTGCCATTGGGGAGTGAGAAATAACCTGCAAAGGAATGGAAATCCCTGTCAAGTCAAGGTAAACAAACAGTAGTAGATCAAATTCAAAGTGAACTTAGTGGTTAGGGTGCCCCTGTCAGAGTGCCTGCCTTCAGTGGCTTCAGTCCCCAAGAGGTGACAAGGTTTATGAATCGTAATGCTAGTAGAGAAAGTAGCCTGATTATCTATCTATGTTTCTATCTGTTTATATTTCTATCTATCTATCTGTCTTTGTGTTTATCTTTGCATCTTTTTATCCATGTCAGTCTTTTTTTTTTTTTTTTTTTTTTTTTAATACATATCTGATATTCGCAGGTTTAAACATTCAGAAATGACAGTGATTAGGTGGATGTGCAGTGCGTCCCTGCGTGCAAGGCCTGGGGGGGCTGGGTTTACGATGAAAGAGTTGAGAGGTAGGATGGGACTGGAGTGTATTGGTGTTGTGATGAGGAGAGGTAGGCTGAGGTGGTTTGGACATGTGGAGAGGATGGGGGATGATAATTGGGTACAGAGGGTGAGAGGTGTTAATATTGGGGGAGGGGTAGACCGAGAAAGACATGGGACGAGGTCATTAAGTGTGACTTAAGGGTTAAGGGACTGAACAGGGAGGCTGCCAGGGATTGAGCAGCGTGGAGAGCCGCCATTAGGTGACCAAGGCCGACGCATGCAAGCATGTTGGAGCCTTCAAAAACGAAACGAAACGAAACGACTCTGGGCAAAGGGTTCAGGGCCTATTCTCAAGTCCCAGTAGTCCTTCTACACCTCCACTGTCACCACTTTGGCACTAACACCCACCATCCATATTGAATACATGCTAGGGCTGTCTCATACAGGACTGGTGTACTGGTTTTAGTGGGGGTACTTTTATGACGTGTCGGCGGGTCATCTGGTAGATCAGAAAAATCAGCTTTTTATGAAATTCAAATCCTTAAACTGTTCCCTGCCCCAGCCGGGATTCGAACCTGGGCCCGTTAGGACTGCAGGCCGCCTCTACCGATTCTGCCACCGCCTCCCCCAACACATCTCTTTATCCATGTGTCTGCTTCTCCATCTGTCTGTCTGTATGTTTATATACATATCTTTATATAGCTGTCTATCTATCTATCTATTGCCAGATGCCTCAATCCCGTAAGGAGTGGCCAGAAACAAATCACCTCCATGTTGCCCTATCCCCCACCATTTCATTTCCTTGCTTCCAGCTAACACCCCCTCTTCCCATATACCTCTTCATTCCATCCCTCCATCTCATCCTTGGCCTTGCCCTCCCTCTCTTCCCATCTACCTCACTCACATGCCCTCTTCTTGTCAGTCTCTCAGTGTCCATCCTCTCCTCATGGCCAAACCACCTCAGTGTGTTTCTCCTAACGCTTCCTATTACATCCACATCCACACCACAATGCTCCTTCACTTCCTCATTTGTCAGTCTGTCTCTCCATGTGACTCCACATGCTCCTCTCAAATAACTCATTTCCACTGCTCTCACTCTTGACTTCTGTCCTTCAAACAAGGTCCAAGCTTCACTTCCGTACATTAGAGTTGTTATCACAATACAGTACTGTCATATAGTAGCTTTTTCACTTCCATGCTCACTTCCCTGTTTCATTTCACTGCTTTCAAGGAACCAGCAACCTTTCTTCCCTGCTGCACCCTTTCCAGCACTTCACCCTCTAAACTTCCATCCTTACTCATCACACTACCCAAGTACTTAAATGAACTCACATTTTCCATTTCCTCCTCATTCAACCTCACTGTACATTCACTGGCTTCTCTTGAAGGCCACAACTTTACTCTTCCCTACATTTACCTTTAGGCTCTGTGTCTTAGACACTCTTCCAAACTCATCCAGCAAGCCTTGCAGCTCCCCTTCATCTTTACTTAACATCACAGCCACTGTGTCTCTGAGATGTCTGCTTGTATCCCTCTACCTCTATGTCGGGCACGTAGCACCCGTCTAGCAACAAACTCTCATCCCGTTTCTGTCCAACTCTCTAATGCAAGAGTTTACTGTTACTCCCAGTCATTTATTTATGCAACTGGTCAACTCGGACTGTCTTCCTCTGTTTGTATTCCCTACTTCCTATGATCTCCAGGCTTTCAAACGCAGTGTGTCCAGGCATCTCGAAATGAACGGATCTTGAATTTGACTCTCTTTCATATTATTTTTGTTTTTTCGTGGAAGGAACAGTATGCGGGCCCTGGCCTTTGGTTCCTTCTTTCTTGCATTTAAAAAAAAAAAAAATCTGCAAACAACAGTACAGGGAGTTTCCAAACACTGCCCTCTCTCACTAGGGCTACTTCAACATCCACCGTCCTACCTTGTATCACTTTTATAACCCCATCCATATACAGATTGAACAACCATGGAGACATGACACATACTTGTTTCAATCCAACCTGCAAATAGGAAAATTCACTCAGTTCTCTATCCACACGCACTGCAGCCTTATCACCCTCAAGCATACTCTTCATGGCCTTCAACAACTACCCATGTACTCCATATATTCTTAATACTTTCCACAATCCTTGCCTATCCACCCTGTCATATCCTTTCTCCAAATCCGTGAAGGCCGCACAACTTCTTTCTCTTCTCTAGAAACTTTTCCACTAAAGATCTATGAATAGATATCTGATCTACATAACCTCTTCTCATCCTAAAACCTCCCTGTTCTCCAATGAATTCCTCTGTTATTTCCCTAATTCTGTCAATAAGTATCCTACCATATACTTTTCGTATTATGCTAAGAAGACAAATGCCTCTATGATTACCACACACTTCTTTTTCCCTTTTTCCTTTGTACAGGGAAATAATAATTCCTGACTTCCAATCCTCTGGGACTCTGCCTTCCTCCCAGGCCAATCTGCCCATCTTCCACATCCATTCTATTACTATCTCTCCCCCATGCTTCAGCATTTCACCACACACTCCATCAATTCCTGGGGCTTTCCTCATTTTAACTTTCTTCATTGCTTCCACAACTGCCATCCTACTGATTTCTTCCTCTCTTCTCACATCCCTCCATCCCCCAGCAATTCCCCAGCCACTAATACTACATTTGCATTCATTCTCTATGTTCAGCAATTCTTTAAAGCGTTTTCTCCATCTGCTCACTTTTTCTTCGTTCCCCACTATAGTCGTGGCGCACGACTCTGATGTTGTCATTATCATACCCTGGCAACCTAACATTCAAAAGTGCATCCGATTTCGTATCATATTATACGTGAATCATATCATTATGCACGAATATATTATTCACGAATAGTATTATACACGAACATATTATACATGAATCACATGCGTCTCATACACAAAATCAGATGCACTTTTGAATTGTAGGTTGCCAGGGCACAATAATAACAACCTCAGAGTTGTGCGCCGTGACTATAGTAATCTACCATTTTTATCTTTCACTCCCCAGCTGACTTCTTTGGCATCCTGTCTAACTCTCTTTACCTCCTTTCAGAACATTTTCTTACATCCCCTTTACTTTACACTCAAATTCCTTCTAAATTCCTCATCCACTCTCTTCTTACTCTCTCTTACTAATCTTTTCACCTCTCTCTTCTTCTCTACATATAACTCTCTCTTCCATCTCTCAGCTTCTTCCACACCCCTGTTTCTCATCCACTCACTATATGTTTTCTTCTTTTGTGCCACAGACTCTCTCACCTCTTCATTCCATGATGCTATTTCCTGCATCCCCTTTTGTCTTCTCCTCACCCCACACACCACATCACATGCTGCACAGATTTCTTCTGTGAATATCTTGCACACATCTTCCACATCCCCCATCTGTTCCAGTCCATATTTACCCAATCGCTCCTCCATTTCCCTCATATATTCTGCCATTTTTCCATCCTCTTGTAACTTTTCCTCCCTCCTTTATATAGCCAGTACTTTAATCCTGGAGTGGGTGACCATGAACAAATTGATTCCATATTGTCTTGCATTGTACTCATACCTCTCCACCTAACCCAAGGATTTAATTGTATTCTTTGATTTGTTTTATTCAGTACAATGACAAATAAGGTCATGGACATTGACAGCAATGATTATGTTGATGATGATGATGATGATTGCTGTCTTTGTTATAATAATAATGATAATAATAATAGTGAGATTAGGTGATGGATGGATGCATGGATTATTATTATTATTTAGTGTAGGTGTAAATTCTTTGTGGCAGGTGGGGGTGCTCACCATCCACTCACTCGATGTAGTGCTGCTCTCAGGTGTCTGCCCTTTCCTCTCCTTCATCCTTCTTTCCTTCAGTCCTCTTCTGTCTTTTTTTCCTTCATTCTTTCCTTGTCCTTCTGCCTACAGGTGACTTTACACTCCCTCTTGTGTCTTCCTTTCCTTCATTCTTTCCTCATCCTTCTGCCTGTGGGTGATTCTACATTGAGTGATATGCCAAATGGTTTCCTGTACACCAGGAAACCACTTACTATGCTGGGTGGTAACCATATAACCAAATTATGGCACCTGGTGGTTCAGTGGGTAATTGAGGTGCTCTCAGTCAGATTGACCCAGTGAAGGTTTACAGTATATCCACGGGGTGATTGGGGTTTATTGCTCATATAATGCCATTCAGGGATGAGTGAGGCTGGTCACTCTCATCTTAAATGTCAGGACCAACTTGCCTAGTCCCGGGCTCCTACACTCCTCTCTGGGGTGACTTAGGATTGGATGATGAATGAATGATGTAAATTCTCAGTGCATTCAGCATTTTTTTTTTTTCCTTGTATGCTGGTCCAGTGGTTTAATGCCCTAGTTTGAGTGACAGCCATGCATAGCACAAGTTTGATCCCTAAAAGATGATGAGGCATTTGAATTATATAATGCCACCAAGGTAGTCAGGCTGGTCATCTACCCTCAGATGTGCTCCTAGCCTAGCCTCAGGTCTCTACACCTCGAAGGGTGTGAAGTGAGACCGTTATATGTCTGTTGGGTTCCTTTTTTACTTTATTATTATTCATATTATTATTTTCATATTACTTTATTAGTGTTATTCTTATATCACTTGCCTTATTGTAATGACTTGTATTCCAAGTGTGTTTTATTATTGTTATTATTATTTCTCTTGCCAGATTTGGCATGTATTCTGTGTGGCTTTTATTATTATTGTTATTATTATTATTCTGGAAACAGGTGCGGAAATGTAGAAGTGACAGCGGAAAGAAATGTGGAAGTGTAAAGGATGTAAGTGGTAGATTATTAACCTGGGGGGATGAAGTAAGGACCACATGGAAAGAATATGTTCAAAGCCTGATGAATGGGAATAATATGATTGGTTTTGGGGAATGAGATGATTGGAAATGTGACACTTGCACAGGTGAAGAACGACATGAAACGCCTGAAAAATGGGAAAGTGGCTGTGGTTGATGAGGTGTATGCAGAGATGATTACGTGTAGTGGAGAGAGCGGAATGAAGTGCTTGTTGGAGATATGTAAGAAGGCATGGATGTGTGAAACTGTGCCAGCAGAGTGGAAAAAGGCTGTGATTGTACCCCTGTACAAAAATAAAGGTGAGCAAAGCGAATGCAAGCATTATTGTGGCACAAGTTTATTGAGTGTGTTAGGGAAGGTATATGGAAGAATTATTATACAGAAAGTAAGAGAGATATCAGAAGTCCTGGTGAGTGATGGCATTAGGAATGGTAGAGGATGTGTGGATCAAATATTTGCTGTAAGACAGATAGTGGAGAAGGCTTGTGAGAAGGACTATAAGTTGTTTATGGGATTCATGGATGTGGAAAAAGCATATGACAAAGTAGACAGGGAAGGATTGTGGAAGGTTCTGCACATGTACAGTGTGGCTGCTAGATGCCATCAAGAGTTTTTATGGTGGTAGTGAAGCATGGGTAAGGGTAAATGGGCATCTGAGTTAATGGTTCATGATCGGTGTGGGTGTGCAACAAGGTTGTATGATGTGCCCATGGTTGTTCAATATATATATGGATGGGGTGATGAGAGAAGTAAAAACACGAGTTATGGAGAGGGGGATGGTGTTGATGAATGATGATGGATGGAATATCTTTAATTTATTGTATGCTGATGATGCAGTACGGTACTACTTGCAAATACCGAACAAGAACTTGGTAGACTAGTGCAGAGTTTTGGTGATGTCTGTGAGTGTCGTGCCTTTACAGCAAAAGTAGAAAGGAGTAAAGTGATGGTTATTGATTGAGAAAGTGATTCCCAGTGTGATGTTACAGTGAATGGAGAGAGACTGGAATTTGTGAGAGTTCAAGTACCTGGGTACAGTGATAGAAAAGAGAGGAAAATGTGCAAAAGAGGTAGAAAGTAGAGTGACACAAGGAAGAAAAGTAGCTTGTGCAATGAAGGCCTTGATAAGAAACAGAGGCTTCAGTGTTGCAGCTGCATGAGGCTTACGTGAAGGAATGTTAGTGCCAACTTTAACATACTGTACTTATTTGAGACTATGGTGTGGCATGAAAATGAAAAGGCAAGAGTGAGAGCAGTGGAGATGGGACTCCTGAGGAATATATGTGGAGTACAGAGAGTTGATAGGATACAAAGTATTGTGATTCATAAAAGATGTGGAGTGAGGAAGTCTGTGAACCAGAATCGAGGAGAGTGTACTGAGATGATATGGTCGTGTGGAGAGAATGGATAACAATAGAGTGGTGAAAAAGGTATATCTGAGCAAATTCAAAGGAGGGAGGAGGCGAGGTAGGCCACAGAGAAAGTGGAGGGATATGGTGGATGAGTGTGTGAGGAAGAGAGCTTTGGAAATCATTGAGGCTAGGGGACTGACAAGAGATCAAACTGGGTGGATGAAAATTGTGAGGAGAAGTGCATGATCAGGGACTTGGCACCCATTTTTAACATGATAGTGTTTGGATTGACTCTGTCGGATATGTTTATGTGAAGCTACCGAACGTGGTGAATGTTTTTGCCATATCGGATAGAGTCAGGATTCTGAGGGCTTGAATGATGAGTGAATGGAAGCGTGGCCCATTGAACTGGGCAAACTTGGGCTGTCTGGACGTTGCTGCTCCTCTCCCTGCCCTAGGGAGGGAAAGAAGGTCTAGATGATGATGATGATGATTAGTGTTTTGCTTATTTCTCTTGCCAGATTTAATTACTTGTATTGAAAGTGGCCATGGAGATTTCTTAACACATCTTCCAAAGTGATTTACTCTGCCGTTTGCACCCCATTTTCATCTCAAATGTTGCCAGGTGTCGATGTTTGTGCCTGTGAGATGGAGTTACCAATCCAAGGGTTTGAATGGTGAGTGAATGAGAGTGTGGTCCAGTTAATTGATTTTTGCTTCTTAACCTTTTGTCAGCCTTTTTTTCTTTTCTTTTTTTTCTGTACCCTGCCCCTTGCAGTCTGTAGGTGGAAAGAAAAATCTGGATGTGATGATTTTTTTTTTTTTTAAGAAAATCAATAGAAAAAGGAAAAACAAATTAAACAAAATTACTGATGCAAGCTATGTCAATATGAAGATAAATTAGATAATACATAAAAGAATGTTAAGGTGCAATATGCAAAGCACATTCTACTTCAGTCTCTTGATAAATTATTGATGCAAAGTTTATTTTTATTTGAACAATATAAATAAGACAGGAGAATATTAAGGTGTAATATGCAAAGTAATTCAGTAAGGAAGAGGTGCTGAGACCCTAAACCACATAGAATGCATGATTTATGTAAGAGAATTACTGTACTCAGAAAAGACACTTTGTAATGTCATTTTTTTTCAGTACTTTAAGATGCTTTTGTTTTGTCCTTAATGCTTTGAGTCCATGTTGTGTCCTCTTGTAGTAGTAATAGTAGTTGTTCCCTAGGCAATCTGGCCAAACAGCCCTGAGTCCCTAAGGAAGGCCATGGCCAAGATCGGGCTTTCCCACAGAGCTCTCTAGGAGTGTATGTTGTGTTGTTGGCATAGGTGATTGTTTGCAATGCAGGCTTCCATAATGTGCTTAATAGTATGGGGTGCTGTGTTACATCCTGGACAGGCGTCAGCGACAGAGTCATCCAGCCTCTTCTGATAACTTAAGAGGGCTGGATGATGCCCACATCTCTGCCTGGCCAGGTGGACCCTGTCCTCACGAGGGAGATAGGATCAGAAGGATGGATATCAGGAGGCCATGCATGCAGCTATGTGTTGTCTTTAAGTGACTGAATGGAGTGGCGAGTGATTTGTGAATGGATATGCTTCTGGAAGCTGGTTTGAGGCGGGCGAGGGGGGAGAGATGACAGTATTTGTGTATAATATCGTGTGCTGGGTGTTGTTTTGATGTTCCTTGGTGTGCGTGGATGTGCTGCCATGTAGTGTAGTGGATGTTGTGGGTTTGTGGAGGCTGCAGCGGGAATTTGGGTAACTCTCATGTCTAGATGATCCTTGAATTGTTTGTTTCTGTGGTAGTCTCAGAGACTGCAGGGGAGGGGACTGATGCTGCTGGATCTTGAAGAAGGTGGTCATTCCCACCACATCCCTACAGTGTTGTAGGCTTTGCAGATTCCTCCTTGGACTCACAGCACCGTCTTCAGTTATCATCTTGGCCTGCACCATGACTTTATCAAGGAGGCTGGGGTGCTTGTTGGCTGCCTCACCCAGGTCGAAGGGGAGTACTCTGTGCCTGACCTGATCTTGGCCTTGCAAAGCACCTCTCATCCTTTACTGTCCAGCAGCCATGATATCCTTCTCACTTTGGCCTCATCTTTTTCTGTTAAGCTCAGTGCAAGGCTTGTTGGAAACATACCTAGTGATGTTTTGTGTCGACAGCTCAGGGTCAGAGTTCTCTGCATTTTGGGGGCATGGCGGCTCAGTGGTAGAGCGGCTGGCTCGAGATTGAAGAGTTATGAGTTCGCGACACGCCCGAGTAAGCTGCATTGATGGGAGAGGTAGTGATCTGTCACCTAGCTGGTTGTAGCAGCCGTGGCTCAGTAGGTTACATCGCTTTGACCAAAAGGTCGGAGGTTCGAGTAGGGACACAAAGAAAACAAAAAAATGCTAATGGCTTTCCTTGTTTCTTAGAGTAGTTGACTAAAGGTGGGCACAAGCATCATTCAGAGTGTGGTTGCTATGTCAGAGCTCACTCACGTCTTGCAGCAGCATCATGAACCTGCATTTCACTACCTCTTGCTGACTCCCCAGCATCATACACAGCAAATTTATCTGATCCTCAAGAGCTGCTTGCTTCTCCTGGATATACACCTTGGCCATTTGGGCAGAGTGGCTGTGAGGATGGTCAGGGTACAGGCAGAGGCCGTACAGCACCACCTAACATTCACAGCAGCAGTACTTAAGGTCATCATTGTATGTGCCACAGGTTCCATACTCAGTGTTACTGAGAGAGGATATCAAGCTGAGGATAGTGTAACTGATGAAGAGCTGCTGCACACTGAGTTTCTTGTGACTCATCCTGCAGGTGGGACAGAGTAAGTTGCCTTGAACCGTGACGATGACCAGGCGAGAACAACATAAAGTGTGGCCCTATGGCAGAGTGACTGGTTCTCACACTCTTGCCTGGTACAGCACATTGGGCATGTCAAAGTATCACGCATCACCTGCATCCCACCTGTCCATGGGAAAGATAAACAGGGCAGATACCCACTTCCCATTAGCCACAGGCATGTACATATAAGGACATTGTATGGGCTCAAACTGTAAATGATTTAATTGAGGTAGACTGCGAGATGGTGCTGATTTCGTGTGTGCGTTGTGTCGGGGAGAGCAGGCGGAGATTGTTAGGCGTGAGAGGGTTGAACTTGCAGGTGAGTCTCTTGAGTGTGTGGAGGAGTTTTGTTATTTGGGAGACATGTTATGTGCCGGAGGTGGGGCTGGAGTTAGCTCGGTTGCTAGAGTGAGAAGTGGTTGGAAGAAGTTCAGGGAGCTGTTGCCTCTCCTGACATTGAGAGGACTCTCCTTACGTGCTAAGGGGTCTTTGTATGCAGCATGTGTTAGGAGTGTGTTGCTGTATGGTAGTGAGACCTGGGCAGTAAAGGAAGAAGATATTCGCAGGTTTAAATGTACAGAAATGACAATGATTAGGTGGATGTGCAGTGCGTCCCTGCGTGCAAGGCCTGGGGGGGCTGGGTTTACGATAGAAGAGTTGAGAGGTAGGATGGGACTGGAGTGTATTGGTGTTGTGATGAGGAGAGGTAGGCTGAGGTGGTTTGGACATGTGGAGAGGATGGGGGATGATAATTGGGTACAGAGGGTGAGAAGTGTTAATATTGGGGTGGCTCAGTGGGTTAGAGCGCTCCGCTCTGGCCGTAGGGTCGGAGGATCGAATCCACCCAAGGGTCATTGGTAGACATCAGGAAGGGCATCCGGTCATAAAGTGCTACACGCTCCAATCCCAAAAGGCCGACGCATGCAAGCATGTTGCAGCCTTCAAAAAAAAAACGAAACGAGGGGTTGGGAGGGGTAAACCGAGAAAGACATGGGACGAGGTCATTAAATGTGACTTAAGGGTTAAGGGACTGAATAGGGAGGCTGCCAGAGATCGAGCAGCGTGGAGAGCCGCCATTAGGTGACCAAGGCCGACACATGCAAGCATGTTGGAGCCTTCAAAAACGAAACGAAACGAAACGAGTGTATGGCTGCTTGCCTCATTTTAACAATAACTGTGTTTGTAATTTCTGCTGTAATGATTTCTTTATAGTTAGGCATGTGAGGTGTAGCCAGGATTCTGGGAGCTGAGGTAATGTGTGAATGTGTGGCAAATTTCT
>JAGKTI010011957.1:11472-25426 GCA_018397915.1 Birgus latro | reverse complement strand
CGGTGCTGTTTCTCCATCACTTCTTCCCTCAGACTTCCTCATGACTGGCATTAAAATGTCTTCAGCTGATGTATTTTCTGCCATCACTGGCCTCAATATTAACAAGGCATATGGGCCTGATGGAGTCCCTCCTGTTATTCTCAAGAACTGTGCTTCTGTGCTTACACCCTGCCTAGATAAACTCTTTTGCCTTTGTCTCTCAACTTGTACCTTTCCTTCTTGCTGGAAGTTTGCTCTCATTCAGCCAGTCCCAAAGAAGGGTGACCATTCCCAACCCTCTAACTATCGTCCAATTGCTTTAACATCCTGTGTCTCAAAAGTTTTTGAATCGGTTCTTAACAGAAAAATTTTAAAGCATCTTTCCTGTCACAACCTTCTTTCTGATCATCAGTATGGGTTCCGTCAGGGACGCTCCACTGGCGATCTTATCACCTACCTTTCAGACTCCTGGTCATCCTCCTTTCGGGACTTTGGCGAAAGCTTTGCCATTGCACTTGACTCCTTTCGAGACTTTGGCGAAAGCTTTGCCATTGCACTTGACCCCTTTCGGGACTTTGGCGAAAGCTTTGCCATTGCACTTGACATCTCAAAGGCTTTCGATCGAGTATGGCATAAATCTTTGATTTCCAAACTGCCCTCTTACGGTTTCTATCCTTCTATCTGTGCCTTGATCTCTAGCTTCCTTGCTGGTCGTTCTATAGCTGCTGTTGTAGACAGCCATCGTTCCTCTCCTAGACCTATCAACAGTGGTGTTCCTCAGGGCTCTGTCCTATCACCAACTCTCTTTCTTTTATTCATCAATGACCTTCTAAGCTGTACATCTAACCCTATCCACTCATATGCTGATGATTCCACCCTTCACCTTTCCATTCGATTACCGCAACGTCCATCTCAGCAGTTACTTCAGCAAACAAGGGATGAGGCTATGGCACACCTAATGTCTGACTTGGCTCATATCTCTGATTGGGGTAAAAATAATCTTGTTATTTTTAATGCATCAAAAACTCAGTTCTTACACTTATCATCCCGACAAAATCTTCCTCAGGATTACCCACTAATGTTTAATAATGTCCAGCTCAGTCCTGCATCATCCTTGAACATGCTAGGGGTTTCATTCTCTCGGGATTTGTCTTGGAAAGAACATACATATTACATCTCTTGTGAAATCTGCTTCCAAGAGATTAGGTGTGCTGGGCCAACTTCGAACTTTCTTTACCCCTGCACAGATGTTGACCTTGTACACGGGTTTTATTCGCCCGTGTATGGAGTACAACTCTCGTGTGGGGAGGCTCCCCACATGCAGCCCTTCTCAATAGGGTGGAGTCAAAGGCTTTTCGTCTCATTAACTCTCCTCCTCTTACTGATTCCCTTCAACCTTTGTCTGTTCGCCACACTGTTGCTTCTTTATCTCTCTTCTATTGCTACTTCAATGGTCACTGTTCCTCTGAACTGTCTGCTTGCATCCCTCCACCTCTACGACGGGCACATAGTACCCGTCTAGCAACAAACTCTCATCCCTTTTCTGTCCAACTCTCTAATGCAAGAGTTAACCGTTACTCCCAGTCCTTCATTTATGCAACTGGTCAACTCTGGAACTGTCTCCCTCTGTCTGTATTCCCTACTTCCTATGATCTCCAATCTTTCAAGCGCAGTGTGTCCAGGTATCTCAAAATGAATGGATCTTGAATTTGGCTCTCTTTTGTATTGTTTTTACTTTTTCTTGGAAGGAACAGTATGCTGGTCCTGGCCTTTGGTTCCTTCTTCCTTGCATTAAAAAAAAAAAAAATACAGCAGAAGTTGTCATCACTGTTGCTGTTGAGGCCCCAGGCTCAACTGAATGTGAACCTGCTGGACTGCAGAGTGAAGCTCCTGCCCATCTGCTACGTTACAAATAAATGCTTCCACTGTCCTTGCTTTAAGCATTTATCCCCTAGCATCATCGAAGTTCACTACTGTATGTCAATACTGGAACTAATACACCAACATGTGATTCAAAAAGGTAGGTTTAACATTGGAGTTCGTTCTCTTTTGACTTGTGAATTCACAAGCCAATACAGCCTCGCTCTACATCTCCCATCCTAAATGAGCGTGAGATATTAGCTTATGCAACTGATAATGATTCATATAATACTGCAACAATGAAACTCATTCAAATTTTGACCCTGGCCATATTTACCTTATTGTAACGGGCCAGCTCATTGATCAAACACATTGGTGTTTTCTCTTTGCTGGATGCAGAGGTGTCTGTGAGAGGGAGGCCTGAAGAGGGGAGGGCAGAGTTAGCAGATGCATTTCCACTGTCTCCAAGGCCAACCATGTCCTGTGGTTGTGGTTGTTGTGGTGGTGGCTGCTGCTGAAGAGATGGAGGCTGTTGCTGTGTTGGTTGTTGCATGGGTTGCTGAGGCTGCTGTTGCTGCTGCTGTTGCATAGTGGGTGTCATAGGAGGCTGATGAACCTGAAAACAAGAAAGCTGTTATAGTAAGTTCTCATTTTACTTACTTTTTTTGACAAATATGTGCTATAACCTGTTACTGTACTAAACAAAATATATACCTTATATATTACAGTTCAATTGCTACCTACTATACAAAGATGATTCACCAATTTCCCTCAATTTACATTACCAGATATATAAAAAGCTATACAGTAAACTCACGTTTATCACGCGTAATAAGAGCCAAAGGCCTGACGTATACTGTCAAAATGCCAGATTATGCAAAAGTCTTCCCTAGGGGCCCCAAACCCCCCAACCCTATAACACTTATCCATTGTCTAACCCCTACAAAATGCTTTAAAATGTCAAAAAGCAGTTAACAGACTTTCCTAAAAAATAAAATACTGCAGTGTACTGTTAAATGCACTGTAATTTTATATACAGAAGCAATTTCATGTTGAGATCGGAGATAATATCAAAGTCCCCTCAGCCTGGAGACCCGTTTCCTTTCACTTGGAAGTACATGTACAGTATAACACACAATGTAAACAAAATAAATCGTCGAACATCAGCTAAAAGACGTTCCTAATATATAAATACTGTATGTACTGTGAAGTACATTGTAATCTTACATACAGAAACACATTTCATGTAGATGGTGGTGGTGATGTAGACATTACTGGAGAATACTGTAAAAAAGAAAAAAAAAAGCATGCTTCACTACTCTACTGTTTTACCATACTGGACATTCTTTCCTTGTCCTTCTGCCTACGGGTGACTTTACACCCCCTCTTCTGTCTTTCTTTCCTTCATTCTTTCCTCATCCTTCTGCCTGTGGGTGACTCTACACTAAGTGACAAGCCAAATGGTTTCCTGTACACCAGGAAACCATTTACCACACTGGGTGGTAACCATATAACCAAATTTTGGCACCTGGTGGTTTAGTGGGTATTTATGGCACTCCAATTGGATTGAGCCGGTGAAGGTTTATATCCAAGGGATGGTTGGGGTTTATTGCTCACATAATGTCACTCAGGGATGAGTGAGGCTGGTCACTCTCATCTTAAATGTCAGGACCAACTTGCCTAGCTCCAGGCTCCTACGCTTCTCTGTGGGGCAACATAGGATTGGGTAATGGATGGATGGATACTTTCTTTGATCGAAATTCTAGCAGATGACTCTGCCAAACAGAATACAATAAAACTTTTGTCTTGTGGTAGCAAGGACAAAAGGAAGAAACAGTTGTCAAAATGAATTGATATACTGCATTAACGATTCCTTTGTAGCATCATTATTTTGCTCAGTAAAATAAACACATTTTTATCTTCTTGTTAGTAACACAATTTAATCGACTTTTCTTTCCATTACACTTTCATCGGTGCCTTGGCAGAATCCAACAATCAAATGTATAGTGCAGCAATGTACACTTCACAACACTGTAAGTTATGCTTACCAGAGAAAGGAGGTGGGGGGGGAAGCAGAATGATGTGTCAGAAAGCCATAGCAGCACTAGAAGGCCAGCCAGGTTTTGAAGGGAAACCCATCACAATGTTGCCATTTAATAATAATACTGTTTTGAAAGAGACATAGAGTGCAGTGTATGTGCGTTTGAATACTGGCACCGTAGAGGTGGAGGAATACAATGGTGAGTAAGAGAACATCCACCTTCAGGCTGTCAGCCAATGAAGTCTCTGCATTTGAATTCTCCCTCCCCTGCCTTAGCCAATCAAAACTCCTCTACTCCCAACCACTGCATCTCCCCTCCCTACCCACCGCCAAACACCCAGTGAGCTGCTAGGCCCACCAACTGTCAATCCTCCCTCCCTCCTCCCCTCTCTTCTTCCCTCAACACTCCACCCCTTACAAATTACAGTACACGTACAATATAACTCCATTCTTTTTCTGCATTTTACTTCTTTATTTTCTTATTTTGTGATTGTGGCTCAATGTTTGATGACAACAACTGTCTCATGCAGAATAATAATATACTTTTAGCCAGAAGGGAAGGTCCTCCATGCCGGGAAGTGTACAAATTTTTATGCTTTCTGCTGGATACCATTTTAATTCAGCCATTAGCTACGCCGTATAAAGTCATATGCCGGGTAGTGCCAAGACAGATAATCGGGAGTTTACTGTATCTTTAAATGCTTCTCTGAATTACACTAACTTCTGTGAATGTGTGAAGGATGTAAGTGGTAGATTATTAATCCATGGGGATGAAGTAAGGACCAGATGGAAAGAATATTTTGAGAATCTGATGAATGGGAATAGAAAGAGCAGAGTGGCTGTTAACATGATTGGTTTTGGGAGAGTGCAGAGAAGGAATGCAGTGGCAGGAAATGTGACACTCACACCAATGAAGAATGCCGTGAAGAGGCTGACAAATGGGAAAGCAGCTGAGGCTGATGAGGTGTATGCAGAGATGAGTAAGTTTGGTGGAGAAAGCAGAACGAAGTGCTTGTCAGAGATATGTAAGAAGGTATGGATGAGTGAAACTGTGCCAGCAGAGCAGAAAAAGGCGGTGATTGTACCCCTGTACAAAAATAAAGGTGAGCGAAGTGAGTGCAAGAATTATCGTGGCATAAGATTACTGAGTGTTGTAAGGAAGGCATATGGAAGAATTATTACAGAGGAAGTAAGAGAGATATCAAAAGTCCTAGCGAGCGATGAACAGGGTGGCTTTAGGAGTGGCAGAGGATGTGTGGATCAAATATTTGCAGTGAGATAGATAGTGAAGAAGGTGTGTAAGAAGGACTATAAGGTGTTTATGGCATTTATGGATCTGGAAAAAGCATATGACAAAGTAGACAGAGAAGGATTGTGGAAGGTTTTGCGTATGTACGGTGTAGATGGTTAGCTGCTAGGTGCCGTCGAGAGCTTTTACGATGACAGTGGGGCATGTGTAAGGGTAAATGGGTATCTAAGTGAATGGTTCACGATCAATGTGAGCATATGACAAGGTTGCGTGATGGCCCCATGGTTGTTCAATACAGATGGGATGATGAGAGAAGTAAAAACACGAGTAATGGAGAGAGGGATGGTGTTGGTAATGAATGGTGATAGATGGAATATCTCAAAATTGTTGCGTGCTGATGATGCAGTGCTACTTGCAAATACCAAACAAGAGCTTGGTAGGGTAGTGCAGAGTTCTGCTGAAGTCTGTGAGAATCGTGCCTTGAGAGTAAATGTAGAAAAGAGTAAAATGGTAAATGAGACAGGTGACTCCCAGTGTAATGTTACAATGAATGGAGAGAGACTGGAATTGGTGAAAGAGTTCAAATAGCTGGGTACAGTGACTGAAAAGAGAGGAAAATGTGAAAAGAAGTGGAAAGTAGAGTGACACAAGGAAGGAAGATAGCTGGTACTGTGAAGGACTTGATAAGAAACAAAGGCTTGAGTGTTGCAGCTGCATGAGGCTTAGGCCTACATGAAGGAGTGTTGGTGCCAACTTTTAACATATGGATGTGAGACTATGGTGTGACATGAAAATGAGAAGTCAAGAGTGAGAGCAGTGGTGATGAGACTGCTGAGGAATGTATGTGAAGTACAGAGAGTGGATAGGATATGAAATAATGTGATTTGTGAGAGATGCGGAATGAGGAAGTCTGTGGACACCAGAATCGAAGAGAGTGTACTGAGATGGTATGGTCATGTGGAAAGAATGGATAACAGTAGAGTGGTGAAAAAGGTATATCTGAGCAAACATGAAGAAGAGAGGAGGCGAGGTAGGCTAAGGAGAAGGTGGAGGGATATGGTGGATGAGTGTGTGAGGAAGAGAGGTAGGCTAAGCAGAAGGTGGAGGGATATGGCGGATGAGTGTGTGAGGAAGAGAGGTATGGAAGTCGATGAGGCTAGGGGACTGACAAGAGATAGAGCTGGCTGGATGAATGTTGTGAGAAGAAGTGCATGATCAGGGATTTGGCACCCCTTTTTACTGTGACAGGGCTCAGATTGACTCTATCAGTTACATTTATGTGAACCTACAGAAAGTGGTGAAAGTTTTTGGCGTATCAGATACAGCCAGGATTCTGGGGGCTTGAATGATGAGTGAATGGCAGCATGGCCCACTGGAGTGGGCAAACTTGGGATGTCTGGATGCTGCTGCTCCTCACCCTGCTCTAGGGTGGGAAAGGAGGTCCAAATGATGATGATGATAATGGTGATGACTTATTAACTATTTAACCTTTCAATTTCAGAATGCATTTAATTTTGTTTTACCTAAAACTCAACTACCTGTATTTTATTCAGCTTTGGAGACCCCATCAATGGGAAGGAGTTAATGAGTGACCGAATCTATCCCCTTCAATCCAAAAGAACCCTCCAAGGGTGAATAATATAGCTACACCAAAGACAGCAATATTTTAAAAATACATTATGGCAGGGAAATGATTTATAAAATGCAATGAGGTAAAAAGGGGATATATAGCACAAGCTGTTACTTTTTTCACTTCTTCTAACTAGCAAGGTAATAAAAATATAACACAACCCAATACCTGTGTGTGGTGTGGTGGAGGCTGCTGTTGCTGGTGTTGCTGTTGCTGCTGCTGCTGTTGTTGATGTTGTGGTTGTTGCTGCTGTTGCTGGTGCTGTGGCTGGTGTTGTTGTGGCTGGTGCTGCTGTGGCTGATGCCCACCACTCCCAGTGCTCATCCCACCTGGACCTCCACTACCCATGCCACTCATCTGACACAATGCAGTAATCCCTTGATTATCCAACATAATAGAGGTAAGGGCATGTTCAGGTAGTGGCTCTGTCCAGATGATGAACTTCTCCCCTGGTTCCCCTTCGTATATAACCTAACTTTGAAAACTAGTGTAAAAGGCCACTATAGTAGACTGTACAACACTTGTTCCTGTTGTTTAACACTACTCTATCTGGTTAAGCAGACCTATAAACCACAGCCAAGCAATTACCAAGATCAAGCAGACCCATCAACCAAATACAGTACATGTAATCACCACTGGCTTAACTACCCAGCCAGAAAGGGCGGCGCCACTGGGCTACTCCTACCTGGTCAAGCGTAAATGTTCGCACAACCATAATTTCCACCTAGACACATGCACTTTGTCCGGATAATATGGAAAAATGTTCGAATAATGGTTTTGAACAGCCAGATCACAGCATCCGGGTAATGGCCGTCGGGATAATAAGAGAGATTGCTGTACACCAAAATTCACCATCCCTGTCATTATCATCCTGATCCTCTTTCCCACCTAAGAACCAGTAATATTATCTACGACAATTGTGGTACACTTACTCGAGTCCAGGTATTATCAAACTAATAAAACCAACCCAAGTATGGGATAATTCAATGAGCAATTTAGGAGTGTAAAACCATGGAATTTTTCAAGTACAGTCCTGTACTCACAAAAATACAAAACTATTTACTGATTCTTTAATAACTGCAATCATGACATGAAAGCAAAACAACTGATATAATTAACTAATTTATTACTATACTTTGTGGTAGGTGGGGGCGCTCACCATCCACTCCCTCGATGTAGTGCTGCTTTGGGTGTCTGCCCGTTCCTCTCCTTCCTTCCTTTCATCCTCTTCTTTCTTTCTTCCCTTCATTCTTTCCTCTTCCTTTTGCCTGCGGGTGACTTTGCACTCCCTCTTCTGTCTTTCTTTTCTTCATTCTTTCCTCTTCCTTCTGCCTGTGGGTGACTCTACACTGAGTGACAAGCCAAATGGTTTCCTGTACACCAGGAAACCATTTACTATACTGGGTGGTAACCATATGACCATATTATGGTGTCTGGTGGTTTGGTGAGTAATTATGGTGCTCCAATCAGTTTGAGCTGGTGCAGGTTTATAGCCAAGGGGTGGTTGGGTTTACTGCCCACGTAATGCCAGCCAGGGATGAATGAAGCTGGTCACTCTCATCTTAAATGTCAGGACCAACTTGCCTAGTCCAGTCCCTATGCTCCTCATGGGGCTACATAGGACTGGATGATAGATAACTATATTAAATGGCATGCTTAACAAACTACAAGTCTTGGTAGAAACAGTAGTTGCTAAAGAACACAGACACACTGCTGACTCACCTGGTGTGGAGCTGAGTGGTGTATGACTGAGTGAGGGGGATGTGTCATGTGCGGTGGACCACTTGTCGGCTGGAGGTGCGTAGGTGGCCCTGTGTGGTGGCCACTATGGGGACCACTATGAGGGCCACTATGGGGACCACCATGTGGTCCAGTATGAGGGCCACCATGTGGTCCACTGCCACCACTACCACCATGCATCCCCATGTGTGGTCCTGACTGAGGGGTATGGGAATGAGGGCCACTGTGACTGTGAGGACCACCATGAGGACCACCATGAGGTCCAGTGTGTGGCCCAGAATGAGGACCAGTATGAGGTCCTGAATGTGGGCCAGAATGTGGACCAGAGTGTGGGCCTGAATGAGGACCAGTGTGTGGAGCTGAGTGAGGACTAGTGTGTGGGCCTGTGTGAGGACCTGAGTGAGGACTTGAGTGTGGGCCAGAGTGTGGACCAGAATGAGGACCAGAGTGGTGTGGGGCATGGTGTGGGCCATGTGATGGGTGTGGGGCATGGTGTGGCTGTGCTGGGTGGTGGCCAGGATGATACTGTGAGTGTGGAGGTCCTGTGTGGGGGGGAGGGCCAGTTGGTGGGGGTTGTGGAGGACCACTGGGGTGGTGAGGGGGTGGACCAGGGTGGTGGGGGCCAGGGGGAGCATGGTGGGGGTGGTGGGGGTGATGGTGGTGGTAGGGGCCACTGAGGGTATGGTGGTCCGGGCCCACACCTGACTCGGGGTGACTCATTGCCTGAGTCATGACAGCCATCCCACCGGCAGGAGCCATCATGGGCGCCATGCTCACCAACCCTGCAACAGTCATACAATTAGTTACATCACTCATAAGCAATACTTACAGCTTACCCTCCTACCCTACCACTGGCTGAAAGGAAACTGCAGCCAGCATTTCACACCAAATGAGGATCTACTGTTGGAAACTTGAAGCTTTTATAGGCTGCATAAATAGGTGGGGGCACTCACCATCCACTCACATGATGTAGTGCTGCTTTCGGGTGCCTACCCTTTCCTTCCTTCCTCTTCTGTCTTTCTTTTCTTCATTCTTTCCTCTTCCTTCACTCTACAGGTGACTACACTAAGTGACAAGCCAAATGGTTTCCTGTACACCAGGGAGCCATTAACTATACTGGGTGGTAACCACATATCCAAATTATGGCACCTGGTGGTTTAGTGGGTAGTTAACCCCCTCCCACATGATGACGCAGAATGAGTCAAAATGGTGTTAGGCTGAAGAGTAACAGATGACACACTTTGTGTCATTATCAGTGCTGGTCTGAAGTGATGTTGATTAGGCAATTTTGGACAAAAGTATTCACCAAAATTTAAGTTGTAGCATGATGTGTGTAAATCTGCGTCATAGGGGAGGGTGCCTATTTCAAGGCCAACACTCTCAAATGGTCAGCTTTCTCTTAGCTTTCAGTGCCTTTCTTTTTTTTTTTCAATTCAATTTACTCAAAAACTATTGGTCATATTGGGGTCTCAACAACACCAAGTGAAAGCCCGCGAAATTCTGCATCTAAATATATGCTTAGCTCTTGCATGGTGCAGGCAAAATTTTACACTAGGGTGTTGGGAAGTTATTTTCACTGTTAAACATTATTCTCACTGCATTTTGGCACTTTCACTCATCAGTTTTGTGTGTTTTTATTAGCTTATCGTACAGTACTAAACATAAGCGAAAATGATGGCATACAATTTATACCAATACAACCAATTTCTGGGACAAATAATACCCATGGGCATGTATTCCTTTGTGTGCAGGTCCAAGCTCCCTAGCAGCATTTTCTCTGATCATGTCCCACAAACTTGTGGAAACTTACGGTGTGAGGTTAAGGTGCTCCAATCGGACTGAGCTGGCGCAGGTTTATATCCGAGGGATGGCTGGGGTTTATTCCTCACGTAATGCCACTCAGGGATGAGTGAGGCTGGCCACTCTCATCTTAAATGTCAGGATCAACTTGCCTAGCCCAGGCTCCTATGCTTCTTATGGGGCAACACTGGATTACATGATGAATGTTGATATGATAAATAAATGTCATTGTGAACTGTTTTTCATAAAGTAACTTCAACCTACTATGTTAACACTGGACAAGAGAGCTTCAATCCATTTCAAATCCTGATTACAACTTCTTTCTAGTCAGGGGCAGGGTTAGAGGGTAAGAAGAAACTACAAGGCATGAGTGTACAACCTTCCAAACTTCCATCTGTTACTGTCAGCAGTCTACACTCTATCACTATGTCTTGTGAACCATGAGATTACAAATTTGCACCCAAAGCATCTGCTTGTGACGTGGAATTTGGACAAAGAGACCATTTGCAAGAGTTAAAAGGTACAGAAGATGAGAAGGGTAGAGGGAAGTAGAAGGTATGAATAAAGGCAATGTATCTGTTGGGGAATATGATAAGGTACACTTAGATAAAGCAATACACTGGGAACAAACTACCATTTGCATGATTCACGTCAGTGCCACGAAGAACTGAATTAAAAATTCTGGAGATATTTGTCCTATTTGGCATCTCATATGGTCTCCAACTAGGCACCCAGACATTTAGCATCTCAGTGCACCACTACCTGTGACAGTGGCATAAGATTTTTATTGATTTATCATGCACTGATGTTTCTTGTTAAGTACATTTCTCTCTCTCTTTTTTTTTTTTTTTAAATGCAAGGAAGAAGGAACCAAAGGCCACAGGCCTGCATACTGTTCCTTCCACCCACTCTCACACCACTTCACATACTGTTATCCATTTAAGAATAAATGTCTCCTTACAATCTTCTGGTACATCCTCTCCCTCAAACTGCTTTACATACCATTACCTTATGCCTGCTATTTATAATTTCCGCCCTTACTTCATCTGCTCTACCTTACCCAATCTGAATCCATTTACTGCAGCTCTGACTTATCAATTAGCCCAGAGTTTCTGCCCTTTTTCATACTCTAACATACAGTACACGATTTAAGCAGTTTTGTTCTCTGTTACTGGAAAGTTAATGTGAGTACAGCAAATGGATAAAAGTACTGCTGCAATACTGGGACAAAGCTGTGCTAATCAATCATTCTGTTATCAACGGACGCAACAGAATGGTATATTAACAATGTGATAGAGATTGCAATACTTTTCTTGTCCATAATGTATATACATGGCTTTTCAAACAGTGTGGTACTTAAAGGAACATATATTTTTGGCATCATAATAGCTGACTATATATCTGCACAATTTCAATGAACTTACGAAATAAAAGAAATATATGTGCCAAGGAAAGTTATCACAAACATATATTCAGCTTTACATAAATCTGTTACCTTTTTTCTTATTTTCTAACCTCTATACCTTTCAGAATGTTTGAGGAAAGTCCAGTAATCTGAATCCCGGTATGTAAGTCTCCCCTATGCATTGTCATTACCTTCAAGAACCTATAATAACCCACATGGGTCAATAAAGAGCTTTCTATTGTCCATTTCTGGTATGCCTGAAACCAACAAATTCTTCTAAGCCAAAAATGTCAAATAGTAACTCTGAAAAATCAATGACATCACTATGTGTGTGTGTGTGGGTGAGTACAAAATAAGGGTCATAACAAAGATGGGATTAAATGGGGAGATAAATACGGTACCACAAATTAGTGGTTATGTCAGCACATGTGGCTAACTGTACACTTTTCATATACAGTACACATACCAAATTTTGAACAATAAGCATAAAATTATACAATACTCCCCCAATCCTCACAAAACCCACACACATTCATTGGTCATGTTCTCTTCCTCCAAGTCCTTCCCTCTTCCACAGAAAAGTGATTAACTGATGCCAGAAGAATACTGTACCTGTACAGCACAGATGGGGATAAATATCAAGAAGGTGTCAGAGAAAATTGGCTTCCTGTCCACTACACTACTATTAACTATTAGGGGTATAGGTGGTGGTGACCATCATCCACTCACCTGATGTAGTGCTATCTACTTTTTCCTTCATCTCAATAATTTTGTTTCTGTGCTTGCTCTCCTCTCTTCATACTTCTCCCTTTTCTTCTTGTCAATTTATAATTTCTGCCCTTACTTCATTTGCTCTACCTTACCCAATCTGAATCCATTTACTGCAGCTCTGACTTATCAATTAGCCTAGAGTTTCTGCCCTTTTTCATACTCTAACATACAGTACACGATTTAAGCAGTTTTGTTCTCTGTTACTGGAAAGTTAATGTGAGTACAGCAAATGGATAAAAGTACTGCAGCAATACTGGGACAAAGCTGTGCTAATCAATCATTCTGTTATCAACGGACAGCAACAGAATGGTATATTAACAATGTGATAAGTAATATCTAGAATAAAGAATTATACATTCTTCTAACTTAACTGGTGACTTTGTACTTTGTACAGGAACCTTATTATTTTCATATATGGACTGCAACTCACTGGATGTAACACATCTAAACAAAGGGGATTCAAATGCTTTTTGTCCCATCAACTCACCCACTCTCAGTGACTCTCATTAACCTCTTTCTCAGCCATAATGATGCATCTCCATCTCTCTCTCTCTTTTACTCCAACTACTCTGGTCACTGAACTCTGTATATGCATTCCTCCCCAACATAAGCAGTAAAGCAGCATCCATTTAATTACATACAGTCATCTTTTTCCTGTCCAACTCCAATGCAAAAGTTACCTGCTATTCTCAGTCTTCTGTGTATGTGACTGGTAAATTATGGACCTGCCGTCTTCAGTCTCTTTTCTGCTGACTAAATACAGTGTGCTCAGGCATCTCAAATGAACAAATCTTGAACCTGGCTTTCTTTCCACTCAATGTCATGTAGGCAATGGTTTCTTTCCCTTTTTTTTTTTTTCCTTTTTAACTTAAAAAAATGCTTGTTGTATTACTGTCTATCCACATACTAAAACTGTTTCTTATGGATTTAATTCATCCATCTGAGTAATCACAAAACCATGAAACAAGACACAAGCACAACAATGAAGACTGAAATATAATATGACAAAAAGTAGCAGTGTGATATATGGCAACTACAACAGCATATGACATGACATATGATGACGTAAGACCAAGTGACACAAGAAAACAATGATACAAACCTTGCATGGAGACCGGCGGTGGCTGTGTCATGGAAACCATCATGGGAGGACGCTGCTGGTGGGGTGGCACCAGGCTAGGCTGAGCCATGCGCATGGGAACTTGCGCCATCCTGAAAAAAATACATAAATAAAAACACACGAATACACGATTAATGAATAAATACTCTATATAAGTATATAATTATATATATATATATATATATGACAATGATTAGGTGGATGTGCAGTGCGTCCCTGCGTGCAAGGCCTGGGGGGGCTGGGTTTACGATAGAAGAGTTGAGAGGTAGGATGGGACTGGAGTGTATTGGTGTTGTGATGAGGAGAGGTAGGCTGAGGTGGTTTGGACATGTGGAGAGGATGGGGGATGATAATTGGGT
>JAGKTI010011956.1:0-25427 GCA_018397915.1 Birgus latro | reverse complement strand
CCCCCACGTCACTCCCTGTAATACCAGTGTCGTGTGAACAAACAGGTCTCGAGTCCTATAAGCTATTTCAGAGTTACTTAATCTACTACATAAACTTTTTTTCCATAATTATTTACCATCTATAACTGGACATGGAATATGAGCCTTAATCTTGTTGGTCTGTTTCATTAACACCTCTTCCTCATGACAGTAATGATACCTTAATGTTATTGTTGCAGATTATTTAATGACACCAATTTCATTTATGCTGGAAGTATATCTACATTGCACAAAAGTATTAAAGGGACAAGTAAATCGCTTAGGAAGACTCACTAAGTCCATTATGCCAACAAGATTACCTCTGTCAGCAAAACTGTTCATCATTGCAACTGTCAGCAATACCACAGCTTCCGCGCCCCCGACAGGACCTGACGACATTTCCACAGATTCCAACACTTCCACCACCAGTGCGTCTGCCACCAGCGTCTCAGGTCTGTACTCTGTCAAGATCCTCAACATCCGCCTGAAAGATGAACGAATTATTTGTAACAGATCTCCAAGTTTTCTGAATATACATGGCTGTTTATTTTCACTGTCGTGCAGATATTTAACTGACCAAGACATGTAATTAGATTCGGATATCTTAACACTAAACTGCATCTTACCATTTTCAGCTTCCACAGTTCCCGACTGACACTTCATCTCCCGCCCTCATCTAATCCTGGCGACATCACAGCTCTGTCTCGGCAGCTACCGCCCACTCCGACAGCCTCCACCTCATCCCCAATGTTTAAGTGCCCCATCCGCATCCCTGTGGAACATAAACACTGTCACATCAATTCTTCCCTTAAGTTATCTTATTTCAGCACAATGTCATTCACATTTTTACGCAGTGCCCTTTCTTTTATAAGTTAAATGCAAGGAACAGATGTGGTCTTTAACCCCTACACCGCGGGGTTGTCGGTTTTCTGTGCCATTCCCGCGGGGATATTCGCGCTCCGACTGACTTTTTAAAAATATTTGCCAAAAATCAATTATTAGTCCTAGAATATTATAATTACATATGCTTATGGCACATACCTTCAGCTTTCTCCTGGGATGTTTTTTTTAGCACTCGTCGACTACCGTAGGACTTGTGGAGACTTCTGAAGTTGTCTCCACTTTACACTTCCCAACATCCCCTGATCTGAATACCACTGCCAGATATTATCACTAGAAACACTATTCAGTGATTTCCAAGTAGTTTGGAATCCATACTAAAAAAACACACACTGAAAGCATTGTAAAATACGAGCGCGTACGAGCCTCCCACTCCCTCTAATTCGCTGCTTGTGTTCTCTCATTTCTTACTCATATTCGCACTCACTATTTCTAGTACTGTATTACACTTGTTTATATCTACAGTCCTTTACCGCTTCCTACACGTTGTTTAGTAGGGGTAGAGGTTACAGGGCCTTTTATAACAGGCGCAAAAGAGGCAGAAATGGACGGGCGTCATTTCACCGAGTAGGACGAGAGCAAACTGGCTGTATCTGGTAGCAAAGAGTTGAAAATGTCAGCTGCTAATGTATATGCTAAGAAATAAGTCATAGGAAATCTAGACAATACATATAAATTAGGTAGTTCCAGGTGAATATAAATATCACTCAGGCTTCTCCCTTTCTTATATACATTTATATTACGAGAGTAGCTCATACGGCATATTTCACGGGGGAAAAAAGCATGGGAAATTAGCGAACGAGTGCAGGTTGGATGTTGGCAAGTGATAATTAGCGGTGTAGGGGTTAAGGAATATGCACACAAATACAACTTTTGATAGCATGTTACACCTCCATAGAAGTTAATTATGTATTTTTGTTTGGTCGTATTTTTTCACTAATTATCTTTCTGGTTTGCTTAGTGTTTGGCAGCTGTGCCAAGTTGAAGGTACAAGCTAGCAATCCTATTAAACTTTAGCACAAGACTGAAAACTTATTTCTTACCATTGCAGCTGCTGTTGACATATTTGCTGCAGTCCCACACCAGCACTGCAGCTCCACGCCAACACCGCAGTCCCACACCAGCACTGCAGCTCCACGCCGACACCGCAGTCCCACATCGACGTGACGTCGCAGTCCCACGCCGACGCCGCAGTCCCAGCTGACGCCGCAGTCCCACGCCGATGCCGCAGTCCCACGCCGACCAAGCAAGCCCCACGCCGACCCAGCAAGCCCCAACGCCGACCCAGCAAGCCCCAACGCCGACCCAGCAAGCCCCACGCCGACCCAACGACCGCCACGCCGACCCAGCAAGCCCCACTCCGACACAACACCCCCACGCCGACGCTGCAGGTCCCGCCTCTCGTCGTAGGTGGGTCATCTGCATCAGTCTGTAAGATTAACATAGTCACAGCAACAGTTCTCTGTTATAATTCTCTATCAGTTGTCTTAATTCAGTAGATTTAAGTGATAGCATAGTGACGTTCTCATGAGATTATATTTCTTTAATGCCTTTTCCTTCACGATGGACTTACGCTAAAAGGTAGGAATAAGTAACCTTGATTACTAGTCAAATTCTCCAGTCTGATTATTACTTTGCTATAGACTGAGCATAAAGGGGTTATGGATACTCGTCAGGTTAGGGTAAATGCACCAGAGATACTACTGAACTGACGAGAATACGGTCACAAGGGAAAGGTTGCCAACAGCTTACACACCAGCATCCTGTCGAAGTAGTAGCTCGACCCCTCGTGGGTCTTATCTTCTCGCCCCCTCGCCTGTCCTCGCTCCTACATCCATCCGTCCTCTCTCCCTCGCTCGTCCGTCCTTCTTCATCACCCCCTCTCCCGTCCTCGCCCCCTCTCATCACATCGGGTTCAGGGAAGCTGGGTGGCCGATGATGCATCTCCGCTCTTCTGTGCTCGCCTGTCAGAATCATAATTATCATAACCTAATCTGCTTTTAGTGCTGTCATATTAGACTAAGCAAAGCCATATACTGTATATATACTTTTCAGGGAAGGATCATACATGTTATGTACATTAGGTGTTTAGGTCTTTACTCTTCTAGATTAATATTCAACCATTATTCAAAACTGAATTTTCTGTTGTGTGTTACACTTGGCTAATATGATTTCCATTTCAGGATCATCCAGTTACCTGTCTCATCGCTGAAGTTACTGCTGCTGCTGCTGCCGCCGCTACCAGTACTGATGACAAGGACGACGATGATGATGATGATGATGATGATGCTGTCGCTCCTCTGTTTGGTGGTGTATCGCCGCTCAGAGAACCTGCCGTGTCCAACCACCAACATCGACAACCACAGACATGACCGGCCGGCCAACCATACATCCAACATCAACCAAGTAAGCTAAATAGATGACCTAAGACTACACTCCTAACTTTACCTAGCCTAGAAAGCCAACCTAGATGACCATAACTCTGCAGCCTAACCCACCTAAGCTTGCCCCATGACCCTCCCTGCTCCTGGCTACCCCCCACCCCCACCCCCACCCCTGCCTGTCCTCCACCCTACCATCACTACACGCCAGTGAGCCAACCTGTGGGTGAGAGATTAGGCCATATCAGTATAAAAGGTTAATACATGTTAAGATTTAAAATGAGTGCAATTAAAGGATTAATTAGTGCGTTGAGTTTACACAAGGTTGTTCATATCAGAGATGCACAGTTGCAACAGCGATAATGGCAAATCTATACGCAATATTATTAGCAAATTACAATATTCTTGCATATACCTGTTGCTGAAGCTGCTGGTTTTGATCCTTCAGTAGGATGACGCCCGTATAATTGTATTTGACTGTCTCTGAAGAAGTACTTCAGATCAAGAAGGGTGTCCAAGAGAAGGGATTAAATGGAACCTCCATCCATCCATTTTGTTGATGGAGAGGGACACCGTGTAGTGGCATTGACAGTACCAAAAGGATGGTGGGCTGCAGGACAGGGCTAACTTCAGCAATCAGTCCAGTGGGTTGATATATGCATCTCTTGCAGTGAAGGTGTTAATTCTTGCTTGCTCTTCACTCCTTGCTGCTGCTGAACATTGTACCAGCCACGAAGGACAGCCTGGGAAAAAAATGCAGAGTTTAGCTAATTTGTGGAGACGTGAATATTGAGGCGAAATGTGCATAACATGTCATTTATCTTACTGAAACTTATTTAACCATAGCATTTTATATTCTGCCACTGAGCTTAGTAAAATAGGCTGTAAAAGAACGAAAATCTGGACCAGAGTGTGAGAACTACACTCCATTTCACCGAGTCTGGCCCCATCAGTGATGTCCTCGACACATGTGGTACTGATAAAGGCCCTTAGTACTGGATATACCTTTTTGTATTGCCTTTTTATATTGATTCTCAAGGTAATAAATGGAGGTTCACATAGTGCAGAGGATTTACATCAACACTACAGGTGTTGAGGACATCACAGATGGTGCCAAACTTGGTGAAATGGAGTATAGTCATAAATACGACCCAGAAATCAGTTTTAACCTCTTCAGTTCAACGAATTTTTTCGTTTAGTTCATGCTGCCTTCAGAAGATTTTATTCAACAGAGGACTTGTAATAGTGAAGGGGTTAAGGCTGTATCAAACCCCTTTAGATCATAAATTAGGCTGATTTAAATAGTTTGGAAATAGCGAGAATTATTGGCAAAATACGCTATAGTGAAGGAGTTAATGGCAGTATTGAAGGCCTATCAGGGGCAGAAATTGATCCTGTAATATCCCTTCCAGTCTGATATCAGGCAACCACCAGACGCTTTTATTCAGCTTGTGGTATCTCTCGTAGCTAAAGGATTAATGATGTATCTAATCCCCCCAGTTCGAAATAATAATCCCTAGTTCGAAAATAATTCCCCAGTTACAGAAAAAATACCCATAACTCTTTTAATTTGTAAAAATTAAAGTAAATGCAGTTGTCTTCAGATGCGAGGAATAAAATAGGATAATTCGTCATCGGTTTACTGGGGTTAACAGGATTTAATAACGATCAGGCCTCAACATATGTGGCTTATTTCCAGTCTTACTGTTTGTGGTAGAGTAGGAAAAATCCTTACTGTAAAGTTATGTATAATGAAATGCATAAGGTAGACATCAGGCAGTAATGAGGGCACTGGTATTGCTGTTGGTAGTAATGAAATTTCACTAAGTTGAAAGTACAGTCTGCCGGCTTCCTTCACCCCACTGGCAGACATATTGCAAAGACCGGTAAAATTCCCAAGAATATCTGGCTTTTTCTTAAAAAAAAAAATATAGATTAAATTTGAGCTTCGTTTTCGCCGAAAGACACCAAAAACTTGGAAAATAAGTCATGCTTGAAATAATAGGCTTTTAACTTCCCAAAACAGACCTGAAATGGAGGAGAAAATTCGCCAAAGTCCATCAGATGGGCAGGTTGAGCCGGGAGGTCCGTCCTGTAGGGCGTCCGGGGTACAAATGAGAGGCCGTGGTCGCCACCTTAACGTCATCAGCTTGGTTAGTTCGCTGCACCGCCACCAGGACCACTCCTGCCTCCCCAGCCCTACCTCCGCTTGTTTCCCGACATTTTAAGGTCTGTTTATGCTGTTATTACTACTTCTAGTGCTATATTCCTTGATTTTCTAGTAGAATATATAAAGCTAGCTCAGATCTCGCATAAATCATACCCTAAGTTAAATGATAAATTATAATATATTGCTTCGAAACCAACCTTACGAGTCAGTCTGTTTTCCTACGTTAGCTTTATATACTTTGCTCATTGCTCATGATACTCCTTTCTATATATTGCCTATTCCTGAACACATCCCACCCAATTATTTATGCCTAATTAATCTACAAGACTGAAAAATTAATAAGCTTCATTTCCCTCCTTGATTCTAACTCTGTCTCGGATCATTATCTATTAGCATTAAGCTCTCCATCAATATTTAAGTCCATACAAGGAAGCCAAAGGAGATTATCATGAAGCATTTTTAGGGGGATAGTCATGTCCTAGATATTTTAGCTGTCTTCTGGTGGTGGGTCTTCTCGTAGTTTTATTCGAGCTATTCAGACGATTTCATCCAGTTGTTTGGTTCATAGGAGACTATTAATACCTGTAGTTATACCTCCAGGAACACCACATTATTTTTATTCAGTCCAGACTTTTTCACAAGAACATAGGTGTTAGGTATATGGTTTGTGTGGTTGTCCGTGTCTTTAAGGGTGTGTGTGTGTGTGTGTGTGTGTGTGTGTGTGTGTGTGTGTGTGTGTGTGTGTGTGTGTGTGAGGGGGAGAAGGATTGCTGGGGGTGCGTGCCTGTGGTTCAGGCATGGTATGCGAGTATGTAAATGTTTCTGGTATAGTGTATATGACGATGGTAAATGTAAAATTGTGTTTGTGTGTGTGTAAGACAGATAGAAATGGAAATATACAGTGCTAAAGATAGAAATGGAAATATACAGTGATAGAGATAGAAATGGAAACAGAGTGAGAGAGACAAGTCAACGATTCCTGCAGACGAGGATACCAGACCTCACACCACGGCGAGGTTTGGCTGCGTACTGATGTGTTTTTCGCTGCGCTGCCGCCCCGACTCTACTCCAGCACGGTGGATTTTACACACTATTCTCCATAATATACTTGTAATTCCACCTGATTTTCTTCCCTGAGGTAATGTACTAGAGATATATTAATGTTTTCCAATGGATTTTAATAGTTTGGTAAAGTTATTGTGTTATATGTGCTGTTCGATCAAGTAGGTAAATAATTTGTTTGCCAGACGTACGACTGAGTTTTCACGGCAAATTAAATCAATAATTGACCTATTTGCACCATTTATATTTATTTAATAGGGAGTTTTTGTTACAGCACAACACACTGTATCATTACATATATAATACATGCACCACAACACGCCACACGAGACGGTGGAGTTTCAGGTCACATAACCAGCCCTAAATGCCCCCTATCTCCCTACAGGAGGACGTTGAACATCAGGAAAGGGAAACCTCAGCCTGCAGTCCACTGGGATCACCTACAGACCTGCCTACGACTACAAGAACGACGGGAGCAACAGCAACAAGGGCATGATAAAACGAAGAATACGATTGTGTAATTGATTTTATTGCAATCTAATAAATGAAATAGACCACAGAGTACCATTCACTGCACCCTCAGAAGCGTAGGGACCCGAGGATAGGCGTTTAAAGTTAATAAAAATAGCATAGTTTCCCCTTTATTAATCATAGAAAACGTTGCACCCCCAAAAAATTGGGGGGGAAAAATCAAACATTTGGGTCTCCATCATCATACAACACGTGACACCCGAAGCAGTGTCGACCATAGTTATAGATACAGCTCTCTGTGTGTGTGTGTGTGTGTGTGTAAGGGTGGCGATGACATGGTCTTCAGAGGTTATGACAGTGACACAGCTGGCCTGGCAGCTATGTCCCTTGTCTGACGAGGACCGGATTACTTGGCCTGTCACTCTGGGCTGGCTGCTCTTTATCGAGGCAGGTAGAGTTCTTATGGTATTATGCAGTGTCCCAGGATTTATTTTGGGGTGTTTTATTTTTCCAAGACCCATCAGTTTTGTTATGAATATTCAGTCAATCTAACTTTGTCTTGAGTACACTGTCCTTTTCATTAATATTTTGATAAATGTAAAACTTTTGATTTGAGTTTTCGTAAAATCTAGCCATTTTGACCTATTTTCGATAAATCCAGAAAGTCAGGTATTCAAAGACACCATTTTGTCGTACATGGGGATCAATAACATGCACAAAACTCGTAACATAAATTTTATTGATTACAATTACTCGTACATCTGACTGTAATGATTTAATAATTACCTGTTGAATGGCTCACGTTTTCGCTAAGTAATTAATAGACTCAGATCTACAGCTAACAACTGAGACTTACATAGGCTTCAGAGACTAGAACTGACTGAAGCCTAGCATACTTTACCCTTTTGCTGATATAAAATACATCCCTATCACTAAGCTCTTCTAGCCTTGGGTCCCTAAAAGTTAGGCATATTTACTTGGTTTAGTGTGGATATAAGGTACATATTCCCGTTGTCTGAGACTCCCTAGCACCCCTTTCTTGCCTGTTTTGCATATTACACATTATTTTAAACAGTAATAACATACGTAGAAATAATCTTAAGAAAATGGTGCTAGAAAGAATAGTTTTAAGGTGGTTTCTGCAATGTACGATTAAATAACTAATGCTGACACTGATTTGAACTAAGACACATCTGGTCCACAGGTCGTGCTGGAGTCTGCTGCCTTGACGCTGCTTCCTTGCCAGACTGCTCATACCCTGTTGAAGTTTGGTATCCCCTGCCTTGAGAAGCCTGGTGGTGTGGGGTAGTGTCTTCCCCTGCCGTGAGATCTTCCCTTGCCGTGAGATGCGTGGTGGTGGTGGTGGTGGTGGTGGTGGTGGTGGTGGTGGTGGTGGTGGTGGCGGCAGCGGCGGCAGGGTGTGGTGTCTTCCCCTGCCGTGATATGACTTGCTGCTGCTGGTTATGTGCTCTCACCTGCCGAGAGAAGCCTGGTGTTAGAAGGTAATAGGCATATACAAAATACTCTTATGAAAGAGAACATAAATCAGTCTTAAGGATTATAAATGAAGACATTTGTTCTGGGAAATAATAATTCTGTAATAAAGCTTGTCGATTTGAACTAATAATCGTCTGCTTCTGCTTCACAGGTTGTCTGCATCTGCTGTTTTTACCCTGATGCCTTGCAAGACTGGCTGTGCCCTGCTGAAGTTTGGTCTCATCCCCTGCCGAGAGAAGCCTGGTGGTGTGATCTCCCCTGATGCGAGAAGATTGACAGGTTCTGTGGTGGTTTTCCCACCTGTGAGGAGACTGACAGTGGCTGTGTGATCTCTCCTGCCATAAGATTCGTGGTGAGGTGTGGTGATGGCCTCCCCTACCGTGAAAAGCCTGCTGGTGATAGTATGATCCCTGCTGTGAGAAGACTTAGTGGTGGTGTCATCTGTCCTGCCCTGAGAAGCCTGCTGGTGATAGTGTGATCCCTGCTGCGAGAAGACTTAGTGTGATCTGTCCTGCTCTGAGAAGACTGCTGGTGATAGTGTGATCCCCGCTGCCATAAGACTGATAGTGATGGTGGTGTGGTGTTGGTCTCCCCTGCCCTGACAAAACTGACACTGGTGTGATCTCCCCTGCCTTGAGAATCCTGGTGGTGACGGTGCCATCTCCCTTGCAAGTCGGATCGCTCCCCTCCACGATGTTCTTTGGCCAAATGCTACTATTGAATGCATGTTTTATATAGCTGTATCTGTTAGTGTATATAATACTGAAGTATTAATAATAAAAATTGAAGTTTTCTGCCTTGTGTCCTTATCTTTTGAACTTAAGGTGGTTTTAAAACTGAATATCTTCCTATACTGAGCTACGACAAACTTAAATATAAATAAAACATAGACAGACACAATTAATAAACACACACAGAAAATACGTAATGAAGAAATTTGTCCAGTCCAATAAAACTCCAGTCAAACTTTTACCCCAACAAATGTCTTGAAAACTCATGAAAATTATCAGGTACATGTCTATGGAGTGGCATGGGAGGCAAAGTGGGGAAGCTTTCAGATATGATGCAGTGTAGGTTCGGATAGGGAAGGTTGCAGTAGGGTTGGGAATGTTAGGGGATGGCAGTAGGGTAGACTAGAGCAGGGTAGGTAAGGCAGGGTATAGTCGAGTCAGGTAGGGTAGGGTATTGTATGGTAGCTAGGTAAGACACCTCTGATGGGTGGATGTCAGGATGGGGGAGGAAGCTTGTAATATAGTGTTATGATCAAGATGCTATACTTATTACCCTGTACGTTATATAAGTGAGTAGGCGTTTCATCATTTTTTGGAGGTGGGATGCTGGAGGAGGGATGCTGGAATTGGGATGTTGGAGGTGGGATACATGTGGTGGGATGCAAGCTGTAGGATGCTGGTGGTGGGATGCTGAAGGTGGAATGCTGGTGATGGGATGCAGGAGGTGGGATGCAGGTGGTGGGATGCAAGCGGTGGGATGCTGGAGGTGGGATGCAGGTGGTGGGGTGGGATGGTGGTGGTGGGAGGCTGAGATTTTTGGAGATGGGATGCTGTTCAAAATTGTTTCATAGTGTTTGTCTGGCGGCTGCTTTATGTGCCTGGTTACCTCCGTCAACTTAGGTTATGTATTCACCCGAATCTGCTTGTCTGTGTACATGTCGGTCTGTCTGCCTGTGAACAAGACGTCTCCAAAAAAGTTGCTATCGGACCTCATTGGAATCTGGTGGATAAGTGGGCTCAGGGACAAGGAAGAGTGTTGGTGTGCACGCTTTGCAAGGTGGTGTAGTGGGTGTTAGACAGGATGGGAGCCCATGCTGAGTAGGCAAAGGACATCACTTATCTGGTGTAGCATTTGTTCAGAAGGGAGTGTGTTTCATTTAGTTACTCAGAGTCTGTCCCTGCAAGTGTTCTGAGTGCACTGAGTCTGAGGATGCACCTCCATTTCTTGTATATGTGTAGGGCAGGGTATGGTATGGTAAGGAGGGTAGGGTATGATAAGAAGGGTTGGGTAGGGCAGGTTGGGGTAAGTAGGGTAGGGTAAGGCAGGGTAGGGTGGTGTAGGGTAAGTTTGACTGCATCACAGAGCAATGCTTTAGAAAATCTGGAGATAGAAACTAAACCAGTTTTCATTGACAATTTCTTCTGATCACCATGTAAGGCTTTGTCATTAACGTCCTAATTAATTCTTTTCCTCAAGTTAGAATCTAAGAATTTACTTTAATGTCAAAACCTGGACTAATTTCTCTTTAAAGAACACATCCCAATAATTCTTCATTTTGTTTGACCACCATAATAATTTTTTCTCATTACTTTTAAGCAAGATATTTCTTCTGTAATATCTATGAAAGCATTATAAGTGGCTTTGAGGATCTCGTAATATCTCTTCGTTAGCGATTTAGTTTTCACATTACACCACGACACTCTCCTTAATTCTATCTATCTATCTATTGCCAGACTCCTTAATCTCGTAAGGGGTGGCCACAAACAAATCGCCTCCATGTCGCCCTGTCCCCTGCCATTTCACTGCCCTGCTCCCTGCTCACACCGCCTTCCCCCATATACCTCTCCACTCCATCCCTCCATCTCATCCTTAATTCTACTGGTTCGGTTTATGTCAGTATCAAAACGATGTCAATACAAAAGGATGCCAAGGTGTAATATGCAAAAAATAAATCGCTAAAGAAGAGGTGTTACTAAGACCCCTGTCCACCTTGAATACGTCCCTTATTCCAAAAGGCGTATGACAAAAATAGACTTAGCTTTTAACATCAAGCGAGATGGATGGATGGATGGATGGGGAATCGTGGATGCTTGGACCGATGGTAGAGTTCCTGCTGTGTCGTCCTTCCACCTGCCAACAAAATCATCATCATCATCATCATCACCATCACCGTAGTTGTCGTCGTCACTGTCATCATCATCATTATCATCATTATCTACATCCTCATTCTCATTATCATTACCATTCTCCTTCTCCTCCTCTTCCTCATCATCATCATCATCATCACATTATCATCATCACCTATCTATCTATCTGTTTATCTATATCTGTCTATAGCCAGACGCCTTAGTCCCGCAAAGGGTCGCCACAAGCAAATCGCCTCCATGATGCCCTGTCCTCTACCATTCAGCTCACATATCTCACTCATATATTTCTACTCCTTCCCTCCATCTCATTATCGGTCTCCCCCTCCCCCTCTACCCTTCCACCTAGCTGACATGCACTCTTCTAGTCATTTTCTTTTTCTCCTTCCTCTCCACATGGCCAAATCTTCTCGAAGCATTCCTCTTAACGCTTTTAATCTCATCCACATCAGCATCACAACGCTCCTTCACCTCCTCATTAGTTTGTCTGTCTCTCTATGACACTACACATGCTCCTCTCAAGTAATTCACTTCTACCGCTCTCACCCTTGACTTGTAGCCTTCCAACAGGATCCAAGCTTCACTTCCATCACAGCATGCAGTGTTCCCCCTTTTTTATACTTTCATCCTCAGTTCCCTATTCCTAATCAATGTTTTTAATGAACAAGCAACCCTCCTTGCCTGATATACCATTTCAGTCACTTCATCCTCTAATCTTCCATTCGTTTTCATCACATTACATAAATGCTTAAATGCACTCACATTCTCCATTTCCTAACCATCCAGCCTCACTGTGGATGCTTTGCCTTCCAACGTTGGGAAGTTAAAGCGTCACCACCATCAGCATCAACATCATTATCACCATCAATATCATCACCATCAGCCTGTGACACACCACTGCATGATAAGGACCCCTCTCACCTTTCTCCACTCTGATGCATTGATTGTTAGCTTCTTCCATCCCATCTCGGTAGATCTGCATCATATCATCTCTCCATCTTGTTCTCTGTGTAGCTCATCCTCTCACTCCATCTCTGGCCTGCCACTCAGTTACGCTGGCTGTCCATCTGTTATGTGTAGACGTGACCTGAGGACTGCGTGTGCAGTTATCTGGAAACAAGCTCAGAATTACTGGATGCGGGAGCTTCAGGACCCTTTGGTTAATCCACTTGGTGGTGTGGTGTGGTGTGGTGTGGTGTGAGAGGCTGGCATGGTGTGGTATGGTGTGGGGTGGTGCGGTGTGGGAATGTGTGGTGTGGGGTTATGTGGTGTGGTATGGTATGGTGTGTTGTGGCTTCACTGTCCCTAATATCTAAAGGAATGTAGCACCTCGCTCGAAAATCATTAGTGAGAAGCAGATGGACATGGCCGCTCTTGGATGGGCCCTGGTAAAACGTAAACAAAACTACGTGTGTTGCATCCTCACATCTAAATATAAATAAGGATAATTATTCTATCTAAGTAATTCACGGTCCAGGGAAAGGCCAAAATTGAGCTACTATTTCTGACACACAAATCCATCCCTTTCCATGCGATAAATAAAGAGACAGTGACCAATGATTTTTGAAACCCAGTGATGTCATCTTAGGAATCCAGTACGTTTTTTTCAGAATATTGTGTAAGTGTTTAGTATCTGTATGGCCAAGAAGAGTAGCGATATCCCTGACCTCATTTGCACTCCTGAAATATAAATAATTCGAGTGTGTGGGAATCACTACGCGCGCGCGCGCGCGCGCACACACACACACACACACACACACACACACACACACGCCCAGTCTCCATAACGTTTGAGGTTAAACGAAAAGGAAAGGAAGATGTAACTCAGCCAGTGATTTGAAAATCATCTTCATCATCGTCGTTGTCGACTTCATCTTCGTTGTCGTAATCATCATCGTCTTCCTCGTCGTCCTAATCATCATCATCATCATCATCATCGTCGTCAGCAGCATGTTATTGTCATCCCAGCACTGTGAAAGATGTAGAAGAGATGTTATATCAGTCATCACCTTCATCATCATATTCATCACTACCTTCTAATCAAATTGTAATATTTGTACGGGAGTCATCATTATCATCATCATCATCATCATCACAATAATCCCGACTTGGTTAACTGGTACAGGAGATTCAACATTACAGTTATCATCATCCATCATTATCATCATCGTCATCCCATTTCTGTTAGTTCGTACAGAAGTTAAATCCTCAGCATTATCACCAGTACTAGCAGTGTTATAATCATCAGCATCATTATCATCACCATCATCATCATCAGCCTGTGACACACCACTGCATGATAAAGACCCCTCTCACCTTTCTCCACTGCGATCCATTGGTTGTTAGCTTGTTCCGTCCCATCTCGGAGGATCTGCGAGTATTATCTCTCATTTCTTGTTCTCTCTCTACCTCATCCTCTCACTCCATCTCTGGCCTGCCATTCAGTTACGCTGGCTCTCCATCTGTTATCTGTTCTGTGGAAGGCGTGACCTTAGGACTGCGTGTGGAGTGACCTGGAAATAAGTGGCAAAATATAAGTGTTCCGTCATCCCAACTATACCCTGTTCTCTCTAACTTGGCGTACAATTGCAATCTCTTTCTTAAATGATGTGCCGTAACAAGGGGTTATCACTAGAATGGTGCTAATCACGAAGAAATGGTATGGAAATGATGCAGAGCTGTAATTTTGTCTAATTCTTTCACTGGACTACGGGAAACAAGCTGCAAAAAGACGACGATCTCGGCCTAGGTAAAATGAAGGAACAACACCACAGTATACGTGTGTGTGTGTATGTATGTATGTATGTATGTATGTATGTATGTGTATGTATGTATGTATGTGTGTGTATGTATGTATGTATGTATGTGTATGTATGTATGTATGTATGTATGTGTATGTATGTATGTGTATGTATGTATGTATGTATGTATGTGTGCGTGTGTGTGTATGTATGTATGTATATATGTGTGTGTATGTATGTATGTATGTGTGTGTGTATGTATGTATGTGTGTGTGTATGTATGTATATGTGTGTGTGTATGTATGTATGTATGTGTGTGTAGGTATGTATGTGTATGTGTGTGTATGTATGTATGTATGTATGTGTGTGTGTATGTATGTATGTATGTGTGTGTGTAGGTATGTATGTGTATGTGTGTGTGTGTGTGTGATTTACATTCAATAATTTTTTTCATCACATTGTCCCTCTTAAATACCAATTGCACTTATCAGTTTACACTCAGGTCACCAAATGTACTGTTGGGTGGACAGGGACAAGGGGGCCGACAAACCTAGTCCACCAGTCTGATCGGCACGAGAATCTACAGGACGACACTCACAATGCTGTCACTGGCGCTGAGACACTACGGCTGAAGCGATACAAGGCTTCCTCATCTCCAGCCCCATTGTCTCATCAAAAATACGTCTGTTAGCCTCATAGGTACTCTTTCTTTGCCCATGATACTTCTAGGCTGTCAGTGTGATATCCTTGTGTCCTAATGTAGTCACCTTAATGGCTATAAACAGCAAAAATCCAACACTTACCTCAGGGCAATGAGCCGACAGCAACACACACACACCTTCATCCTTCCAATGTCCGGCGGTCACTAGCAAAAGCAGCCAAGTAGCGACATCTACCAAGATGAGAAACTTTCCCAGCTACTTTTACAACCACTAGATGGTACCAGGCTCCTTTCATGGTAGGGGCAACTCTACTATTCTATTCCAGGTGCTGCTTTGCGATACCATTAAGTTGAGAGTGAGTCCTACTACTCTGAGAGTGTTAATGCTGTCTCTATTAACTCTCATCATCGTTCAGCTCTCATAATATATTCCAGCCAACACCACACGATTCTATTTATCTGACAGTCAAAAGTGCCTGAGTATGAAAAAAGAAGATTGTTGTAGAGGAGGCATCACTGGCGATAGCAATATCAGCCAGGGCCGGAATAAAAGGGGGGAGGGGGCTACTGAGGCTACTGCTCTGGGGCCCTCACAAGACAGAGTGAATACTGACCTTAGACATTTCAAGCCCCTAATATGGAAGCAACAGCAAACACTGCTATGTGTACTGCATAGACTTGGTATAACTTAATAATGTCGTCAGTGCCTTTATTACTGAGGTGTCAACGTTAGTCTTAGGGAGCCTTCACAAGAAACTGTGCCTCAAGGTCCCCCACAATTCTTAATCCGGCTTTGGTATCACAGGTGTATAATATCGCTACGTTACTACCCATATGCTGCTGGAAAAAGATGCCTTCACATAGTGGCACTGACATAGCTGTGTGGTTCTGGTGCCTGGTTTTGTAAACACCTCTCACCTCCTTCCCTGTCTCTTGAAAGGGTAATGGTGGACTGAAGAGGGCAACTTCAGCCTGCAGTCTACTGGTTTTACATTTCAGATGAAACGGGATTTACAACCACCACTCCTACTACTACTACTGCTTCTGCTAGTAAGACCCTAGTACCACCGGTCTGTCACCACCCTCATCCATGCCCCAACAAGTAACTATTGCTTTTATCTGCCACTGCCAGAGAGTTGAGTTATTCTCTCCATCTGGGCTACATCACCCTCATCCCCTAACAGACTACCGTCCAGTGTCATAGCTAGGATTTTAAACTGGGGTGCGAAAGGGTGACCAGGCACATTTCAGGGGTGGCCAGGGTGACCTTGGCCACCCCACCTCTCTGGCTATGCTACTACTCCCCATCTCATCCTCTCTCTCCCCCTCCCCCTCCTCCTCAGACTTTCATAGCCAAACTGCCATGTTCCACGCTCTCCTCATGGCCAAACTGTCTTAGATTATTTGTAATATTTTCTAGTACATCCATACCAACACCAGTGCTTCTTCAGTTCTCATCTGTGTGATTGTCTCACTACATAACTCCATATGCTCCTCTCACATACAGTATTGCATTTGCACTGCTCTCGCTCTTGGCTTCTGTCCTTCCCAAGCTTCACTTAGAGTAGGAATCACAATACTGTACTATCATGTAACAAATTTTGCAACACCATGCCCAATTCCTTCTGGTTACTGCTTTTGGGGATCTGACCCAGGATTAAGAGTTCTGTAGGGAAGAGTAAAGTGATGGTCTTGGAGAGAAGTGAAGTCAGTAGATGATGCAAAACAACCCTGCCTCACCATGTCACACTGCCGAGCTTTCATGCGACTGAGTACTACCCATTCAGCCCGAGTACGTCATTCTTCCTATTACAAGATTATTTATACGATTTTGGGAAGATTTCTTGTATTGGACTTACTAAAGGCTGCAGTTAAGCCCTTTAGTTCGAAAATCTTATCCTAATAACAAGATCATCTGGAAAATGAAAAAAAAAAAAGTATGCGTTGCTGTTACAAGATTATTACTGTTATTATTATTTATTGGTATCATTTATTTTGGGAAGATTTCTTTACCACCACTAGTACTACTACTATTTTTGCCTTACAAAAAATGTATTGCACTTAGGCAGTTAATGTATCTAAGTCATCCAGTTCAAAGTGCCTATCCAGAGGTGAACAAAACGTCGGGAGGTAGCAAGACTAAAATATGTACAGTAATCTAAGTAGTAATCCGTTCAAAGATGTAACAGTGTTGATTGGTAGCATAGACAGATTGATGGATATTGAAAACCGACTTTTTTTTTTTTTTACTAAGTTACCATGGGACCATCATCATTATCATCACCAATCATCATCTTCATCTCCACCATCATCACCTTCGTCACCACTACCTTGACTCCATACCCGTCTCAGTCCGATTGGTGTGCCTTTATCCACTAGATCAGGCTTCATTTGGTTATATGGTTACCACCCAGCGTAGTAAATTGTTTCCTGGGTGACAGTAAACCATTTGGCTTGTCACTCAGTGTAGAGTTACCTGAAGATAGCACTACATCGAGTGAGTGGATGATGGGCGCCCCCACCTACCACAAAGACAACTAAGATGCAAGAATTTATCGTGCCACTTACCTTCAGAGTAATAATGATTTACACTACATATTCTTGGCAATATATTTTCTATGTAATGCAGAAAAAGAAATATATGGATGTAGTTGTCTATTCTCTGCAACAAAGTCCAGTAATTTTCAGAATCACATTGCTCTCACTCATGTAGGATATGTCGTAGTAGTAGTAGTAGGCCCAGGTTCATCTGAAATGTGAAGGAATGAAGCTTGAAACCATCTTTGTCCACCATCCTCCTTTAGGGGAATAGGGAGGAAAATGAGGGACGTTTGTGTAACCGGGTAGTGGAGCCAACCAGTTAGTAATGTACACTTGGCCACACATGAACTTGGGACAGTGTCTGTGTCGAGTGGAGGTCTAGCTACAGTGTCAGACGTTTGTGCCTTGCGTTTACCTGATCATTTTAACTTATATTTCTTCAGTCATTCAGTCAGCGCCTCCAGCAAACACGTGATCATGTCTACGTTGTCAGGTGTACCAAATGCTAGAGCTCTGACACAACACTGATGCTGTCCCAGGTTCGTGTGCTGTCATCTGTGCCACCACGTGAAGGCGCCCCTCTCCGTCACAGGTGTTGGGTATAAATAAGGGGAATGAGATCAATAAAAGACATGTTATAACCAGGACACTTTACTTATACTGCCGAGTAGGGTAAGAGGGACAACTGCGAGCAATATGGAATGTAACAAGTGAACTGGCCTCTCAGGAGCGTTGAGGGGCATCTGGGGGGCTAGGCTTCTGGGGGGGGAGGGAGGAGTCACCGTGCGCTGCTCGCTACAAATGACGCCACAAAAAAAGTCTCCTGGCGACTTTTCTCAGGCAACTCGATCTTGGTGGCGACTTTTCTGGGGCTAATGGCGACTTTTCTTTACGACTGTGAAGGCTCGTGTGAAAATATCTCTCTAAATGTTACCAAGAGAATGCCACCCAAATCAAGTCGTCGGGGAAAAAGACTGCTAGGATAACCGCCTGTGTACACCTATAGGACAAAGCTCACGGGGCCGGGAAACTAGTATAAAAATACTGTATATGTCAATACTGTAGATGGTAACCGCTCTAAGGCTAAAAAAAAAAAAAACGGAAAAAACTGAAAATAATAATGATACAGCACAGAATTCCATAATATGCTAATTACCTTCATCGCTACAAAAAATTAAAAAAAAACAAAAAGTTGCTGATTTCTGTAAACACCTTAATCAGTAATGAAAATGTGCCATAAAATTTGAACCTTAAATTATACTCTAACAACAAAGACAATTCAGCATCATCTTATATAAGGAAATTACAGAGGAACCATTAACCTCTTCAGCCCGAGGACGCTTTTTCCAATATCTGACACTGCCTGGCGATTTTTATTTTTTGGGGTCAGACCTTTCAGTGATGATTTCTGGCGATTTTTTTTCTAGAACTTCTTCAGTGTGAGAGATTTTTCCCAAAGTCCCACGGAATCGCCAGGAGGATGCAAAGATAAAATACAAAACTATGTCCTGGTAATGAAGAGGTTACACAGAGAACACAGACCTGCAAAATGTTCCAGGAGTAAATAAATGGGGGGAACCTTAGAGTATGGCGCCCCTCAGAAGCCTAATGAAAAGTACACGAGGAATTGTGAAAAAGACTATACAGAAACGGAAAATATTTAAGCAGTAGATATGAGCCGTGGCAAAAATAAAAATAAAAATAAATAAATAAAATAAAATAAAAAATAAGAATTGTGAGAGAGTATATAAAAATGGAAAAGATTCAAGTAGATGATATGAGTCTGGTGGAAAAAAATAAAAACTCGAAGAAAAAAGAAATATGAAAAAGAGTGTATAGAAATGGAAACTATTCAAGTTGTAGATATGAATCTAGCTGAAAATACAAGAAAGAAAAAAGAAACGAAAGAAAGAGTAGACAGAAATGGGAAATGCCGAAGCACCAGAATTAGAGGGAGAACAGAGACTAGCGAAAAATACTCAGAAATACAGAACTATGAAGCAGTGAACACAAAACACAGTACCAGCATAAAGTAGAAGTCTGAGAGGGCAAAGCAAATGTAACGTGAAAGAGAACTGCCACAAACCTGTCAGTAGAAAGAGTGAATTATGAGAGCTTGGTGCCAAAGAGGATCTATGTGAAAAGACTCAAGACGAAAGACAGAAAATAAAATAAAATAAAATGCTGCAGAACACGCAAGCGGCAAAAACAGAGGGACTTAAAAGATGGTGTCTGAAAAAAAAAAATGAACAGAGAACCATAAAACGCTTAGGCAGTTTAAAAAAAAGAAAAAAAACACAGAAAATGACGCCTGTGAATGAGAACACAGAAGTGGAAAATAGTACAGAAGAAGAAAAAATATATAAGAATGGCAACTTTGAAGGAGAGAATGGCGAGCTGACCAATATTTTATCAGCAGAGAGCGGATTATGAATTTGGTGTCGCACTGAAAAAGACTCTACGAAGCTATGAAGATGTGTTACATACTGAAGCAGAAGAACAAAGGGAGCATAAGAAGACAGAACAGACTCGTACACTAACAGCAAATACATTAGCAGGAGAACAAAGGGAACACATAAAAGGGAACAGAGCCCTGCATAAAGAACAGTAATATTAGAGCAAGAACAAAGGGAACATGTAATATAGAAGAGGATAAAAAATTAAGCATATAACGACAAGAATCCACAAAGGGAGCATATAAAGACAGAAGAGAATCCACAAAGGGAGCATATAAAGAGAGACAGAATCCTAAAATGCCCCAGGAGTAGAAAGAGAGGATTAGGGGAGCTTGGTGCCCCTCAGAAGCCTACAAATCCAGAGCCCCAGGAGGGTCAGCCAGTGTCCTTGTCGTCATCGTTGTGCTGAAACAAGAGGAACGAGGCAACTGGAGGAGGGAAACGAGCGGGGTAAAGGAGAGAGAGAGAGAGATGCGGGAAAGGGATGAAGGAAGAAGAGCTACCGTAGAGACAAGGAGAGAAAATCAAAAAGTAGAGGTATAATAACAGGATGTATCAAAAACCTCCTACGTTTAACTCTCACATGCAATAACAAGTATGTGATCTTTTTTTTTTTTAATGATTTTTAAATGTTATGTATTACAGTTATCTTATATGGTTAGAGCTACATAGACGTGGCGGTTAGTATACAAAGTCGGCTCCTGGGGAGGGGGGAGTATGCAGCGTAAACTCTTGCTTCTGTGACGTAATGAGTTTCTGGTAAATTTCAGTTTTTTTTTGGGGGGGGGGATTCACTTTCCTATTTTCCTTGATAATTTTGCCTCCAGTCGCCTCATGAACTTCCAAAAAAGAATCCATTTGAAACTAATTCACGCTTGGCGCAGCTACACTTTGATTTGCCTTGTTTTTTTTTGTTTTTTGTTTTTGTTTTTCGACTTTGCAGTCCCGTTTGCATATTATTGCTTTCGTTTGTTCATTGCAATTAAATAGAAAAAGGAGAAAAGATCACATGAAAAATTATCACAGAATTATGCATATTGTATTGTGCTTAAAAGTATGCACCTTTCATGTTATATTCGCAGGTGAGGAGGAATCGGAGCGGTTCGGTTTCGCCTCCTTTAGGGCGGCTATAATGGCTCGCTACACCCAGTCTCTTTCAAAATTCCCTTAACATTAATAAAAAAAAAATAAAAATAAAAAAGGAAACAAATGGAAGGCGTAACGGAACCACCCCCATCCCGCACCGTCCTAAACAAACACGCAAAAGCACACAAATAGCCGGATACATCACCAATAAAATGCGTTATTATTATTATTTATTATTATTTTTTTAACTTTTTAGAAGAAGTAACATGAATATCTTTTTTAGACATTTTTTGGGGGGGTTATTTGTATTTTTTTAGACACTTTTTTTGGGGGTTACCTTTCAAAAGTTTTGCATATACACACGGGGGCGTCGCAACAAGCTCGTTTTCTGTGTAGTGTCTTTGATGGCTGGCTAAGTGAAAAAGAGTTGTTCTATTGTTATTATACACCAGTTTCATCAAGCACGAATCTCCAGGTACGGGTTTAACAAGGGAGCAGGTCAGGTAAGGTCAGGTCACTACTGAAGGTGTGCAATTATTAATAAAGTTTTCAAAAATACATCCAGGTTTGAGTCACCACAAAATATGCTTATTATTTTTTCTTCAAGGTCACAGTAAATGGAGGGGTCACATCACCACAGAAAATGGGAGTTGAGTGTCGGGGGGGATGACTTATGTTTTTTGTGAGTTATTTTCTTCCACCATATAAAATGTAAGGTTTAAGGGCACACTACCACGCATCCATTATAAGGTATGCTCTTGGAAATATATACTTTTATCTTCCTTTTTTTTGTAATTAACACATGGAACCAAAGAATATTCATGTATGCAACGTGTATCTGAGTGTTTGGAGGGCTACATAAGTGAGAGGGGGAGAGTTAATTACAAATGGATACTAACGAAATGCATTACACTCTATAACCCTAACATTACGTACGTATAACCTACTTAAAGTGTGTAGTCGTATACCTATTATATCAGTTGCACATCATCGTATACTTCGTTACATATACCTGAATCTGGAAAAATGAAGTGGGCGAAGATTTCCGAAAAAAATAAATCCTCTGTCTTCATATATCATGGCGAAGGTCGTTATATGAGGATTCTTTGGTTCCCTGTTACACCCTCTGTCTCTCACGCACTTTCTCTCACTTTCATTCACTCACACTCTCTCGCTTTCATTCACTCACACTCTCTCACTTTCTCACCCTCTCTCTCACACACCGTCACCACCCTTTTTTTTTTTTTTATTGTTATGCTTTGTGTTTGGCTCTCACGTGTTTCGCTAGTGTCATGTTGGTAAAAGACTCGTTGTGTCAAAACCGCCCAAAGCGATTTTTCTGGTCTTGTCGTTTATGCCAAGCGATTCTTCAGGTGTCTCTGTCGTTTTATGCCAAGCGATTTTTCATCCGTCTTGTAGTTGATGCCATGCGATTCTTCATGTGTTTTTGTCATTTTATGCCAAGTGATTATTCATGTGTCTTGTCTACGCCAAGCCACTGTTCATGTGTCTTGTTATGCCTTGCGATTTTTTGTGTGTCTTGTTTCTGCCATGCGATTCTTCTTGTGTCTCGATTTTGCCAAGCGATTCTTCTTGTGTCTTGTTTTTGCCAAGTGATTCTTTGTCTTTGTTGTTTTTTTTTTCCATGCGATTCTTTGTGTCTTTGCTGATTTTTGTTGTGTCGCCCTGGTTCTCGGTGTAGGATCCGCCACCCTGCTTGCAGAGTTGTTGTCGCTCTGGTATTTCTTGGTGTCATTGTTCTTGTTATTGTTTTGTTATTTGTTGTTGCTGGCACCTCAATCCTCGTAACTCCCTTCACTACGATGACATCTTCAGCATTCTGTTCTTACTCCCACCAGACGGTATTAACTCAGCTTCCGGGACACCTTTCGTAGTGCACGGGCGATCTGCAATCTCCAGACACCTTAATTCTAGTTATTCTACGGCCGGGTATTTTACTTAAGCTTCAGGGAGACTTCAGGCTGCTCTTGCTAGCTTCAGACGATTCAATTACAGAGACTTTATGCCATTCTTGCTAGTTTCAGATGATTATATTCAATTACAGCTTCCAGGAGACTTTATGCTGCTCTTGCTAGTCCCAGATGTTTTAAATTTCAGAGAGACCTCATGCCAATCTTGCTAGTTTCAGAAGATTAAATTTCAGAGACTTCATGCCATTCTTCCCAGTTTCAGACGACTGTATTCAGTTTCAGGATGGCCTTTCGGAATGGAGGGGTTTGATGTTATTACCACAACCTCCCTGGCCCGGTGATTTCGCTGTGTTATTACTGCTACCATCAGGGACTATTCACAGGAGGAGCTAGACCGTGAAGAAGTTAATTTTGGTGTCAGTTTTGCCGTGTTGTGATTCGTGAGTGAGATTGAAGGATGACACAAGTTGGCACATCTGACTCTCGACTGACATCATACACCTGCAAATCAGAGTTTTTCGTCACCTTGCTGTCCATCTGGTGTCCTCTGTCTTTCCAACTGGGTGTCCCTTTATTCACAACTTCCAAACTGCTTCCCGACTCGTTCAACTTTTAGATCAATTTCGTGTTTAACATGGCATCGACTTGCTTTCTAACTTAGTCTCCAGGCTGAGAAGCTTTCTAACTTAGTCTCCAGCCTGAGATCAAATTGCTTTTCAATTTGGCCAATTTGATGTCCAGTTTTCTTTTCAATTTAGGTCCAACTAGTGTCCACTTGCTCTTCAACTTGGCGTCCAACCTCGTCAACTTGCTTTTCACTTGTCCAATTTGGTGTCCAACTTGTTTTACAAATTCTCGTCCTACTTGTGTCCACTTGCTTTCCAACTTGGTGTCCAACTTGAGTTCAACTTCGTGTCTAACTTGGGATAAACTTGGGCTTGGAACTTGGGATCAGCTTGGTGTCCACTAGTGTCCTCTTCCGCCATGAGAGAGGGACTTGGCACTGGAGAGATCACAGGAGGGATGGAGGAGGGGGGGAGGTGGAGGCAAGAGAAGCAACACCAACCTTCGTACACACCAACCTTAAATTTACTAATGATAGAAAATAAACGAGTCCTTAACATAGAAACACATGTCTTTTTTACTGACTGGCAGATTTCTTTGGCCCCTTCAGACTGGCTACTTGTTATCTACTGAGTCTGACAAGTCTAAATTAGGCTATCTAAGGCTAGACTTTTTTTTTACTCTATAATTTTCTATAAAAGTATTGTCAAGTGATTCGTTGTAACTCATTAGTAAGCTCAGGGACACCTATTAACACCTTCACCCAGAGGACGATTTTTATATCCTACTCTGTCTCCAGACGATTTTATTCAGCTCAAGGGAGATTTTCTGATCTGGAGGGGTTAGATATAGGCTTCATTAACCCCGCAGTCCCAGTCTCTCTCCCTAAACTGAGGAAATCAATGTGAGACCGTGATTGAAGTACAAAGCCCATCCTCTGACAGAAGGAGTCTATTTCTGCATCACTATCGTTACCTTTCGTTGTGATTCTTAAATGTGCCTTGACACAGACAACCCCATGATAAATACTCTTACAAAATACTGAAGTAATTTTTGTGACGCTTCATCACAGTATACTCGTAGTGCTTATTAAATGCATTATCATTACTACTAATGTTATTATTGTCTACTGGAGATGAATGGTACTAAACCCCTTCAATCTGAGGACCTAAAATATTTATTTTTACTGCTATCAGACGATTTTATTCAGCTTAGGAGAGACTTCAGTACGATATCTTTCCTAAGCTGAAGGAAATCGTCTGGAGGTAGCCTAAATAAGCTTCAAAAGTCACCACATTAAAGGAGTTGACTATACCCGGCATCAGGCAGCAAGTCTCTTTCGCTTCGCCCCCTTCCTGCAGTGGGTGAGGGGGCAGAGCTTATAAGGCAAGTTGACTGGTGTGGGGTATACTGGGGTGGGATTCTCAGACGTACGGTGCTTATGATCGATTTCCCCTCGTAACTTAGATATGTTTTTACGGGAAGAAGTGGACAGGGGAAGATTCTGCACCCCTTTCCTTGATCTTCCTGCAGAAAACACTTATAACCTGCTTTATTTCTCGAGTAGCAAGGTAAAGGTTTATTTACGAAAAGAAGAACAGGGAAGATTCTATAGCCTCCTTGTCCCTCCTGCACATAGAAACCTGAGTTACGACAGGGAATTGATCGTACGTGTGTTTGCGTATCCCGATCTAGTTTCTGTACCACTCTCGTAAATCTTGCATCCCTAAGTAAATCAAGACTTTGAAAATACTTCCAAATATCACCTAATTCCTAAACTTGACACGAATATTGGCCATCGTTGTGTTAAAATGACTCCCAAACTTAACACTTATTATTAGCCATCGTTGTGTTAAAATTATTCCCAAACTTAACATCTAATATTGGCCATCGTTGTGTTAAACTGATTCCCAAACTCGGCCGTGCTAAATGAGCTAAACTTGACACAAATATTGGCCATCGTTGTGTGAATCAATGCCATGGTCTGAGTATCACTGGTCTGCCTCTCTCACAAATCACACTACTCGTTCGATATGTTAAATTCGTTGCTCAGGGTTAACTGGCTGACATAC
>JAGKTI010011955.1:11481-25427 GCA_018397915.1 Birgus latro | reverse complement strand
CGGTGCTGTTTCTCCATCACTTCTTCCCTCAGACTTCCTCATGACTGCCATTAAAATGTCTTCAGCTGATGTATTTTCTGCCATCACTGGCCTCAATATTAACAAGGCATATGGGCCTGATGGAGTCCCTCCTGTTATTCTCAAGAACTGTGCTTCTGTGCTTACACCCTGCCTAGATAAACTCTTTTGCCTTTGTCTCTCAACTTGTACCTTTCCTTCTTGCTGGAAGTTTGCTCTCATTCAGCCAGTCCCAAAGAAGGGTGACCATTCCCAACCCTCTAACTATCGTCCAATTGCTTTAACATCCTGTGTCTCAAAAGTTTTTGAATCGGTTCTTAACAGAAAAATTTTAAAGCATCTTTCCTGTCACAACCTTCTTTCTGATCATCAGTATGGGTTCCGTCAGGGACGCTCCACTGGCGATCTTATCACCTACCTTTCAGACTCCTGGTCATCCTCCTTTCGGGACTTTGGCGAAAGCTTTGCCATTGCACTTGACTCCTTTCGAGACTTTGGCGAAAGCTTTGCCATTGCACTTGACCCCTTTCGGGACTTTGGCGAAAGCTTTGCCATTGCACTTGACATCTCAAAGGCTTTCGATCGAGTCTGGCATAAATCTTTGATTTCCAAACTGCCCTCTTACGGTTTCTATCCTTCTATCTGTGCCTTGATCTCTAGCTTCCTTGCTGGTCGTTCTATAGCTGCTGTTGTAGACAGCCATCGTTCCTCTCCTAGACCTATCAACAGTGGTGTTCCTCAGGGCTCTGTCCTATCACCAACTCTCTTTCTTTTATTCATCAATGACCTTCTAAGCTGTACATCTAACCCTATCCACTCATATGCTGATGATTCCACCCTTCACCTTTCCATTCGATTACCGCAACGTCCATCTCAGCAGTTACTTCAGCAAACAAGGGATGAGGCTATGGCACACCTAATGTCTGACTTGGCTCATATCTCTGATTGGGGTAAAAATAATCTTGTTATTTTTAATGCATCAAAAACTCAGTTCTTACACTTATCATCCCGACAAAATCTTCCTCAGGATTACCCACTAATGTTTAATAATGTCCAGCTCAGTCCTGCATCATCCTTGAACATGCTAGGGGTTTCATTCTCTCGGGATTTGTCTTGGAAAGAACATACATATTACATCTCTTGTGAAATCTGCTTCCAAGAGATTAGGTGTGCTGGGCCAACTTCGAACTTTCTTTACCCCTGCACAGATGTTGACCTTGTACACGGGTTTTATTCGCCCGTGTATGGAGTACAACTCTCGTGTGGGGAGGCTCCCCACATGCAGCCCTTCTCAATAGGGTGGAGTCAAAGGCTTTTCGTCTCATTAACTCTCCTCCTCTTACTGATTCCCTTCAACCTTTGTCTGTTCGCCACACTGTTGCTTCTTTATCTCTCTTCTATTGCTACTTCAATGGTCACTGTTCCTCTGAACTGTCTGCTTGCATCCCTCCACCTCTACGACGGGCACATAGTACCCGTCTAGCAACAAACTCTCATCCCTTTTCTGTCCAACTCTCTAATGCAAGAGTTAACCGTTACTCCCAGTCCTTCATTTATGCAACTGGTCAACTCTGGAACTGTCTCCCTCTGTCTGTATTCCCTACTTCCTATGATCTCCAATCTTTCAAGCGCAGTGTGTCCAGGTATCTCAAAATGAATGGATCTTGAATTTGGCTCTCTTTTGTATTGTTTTTACTTTTTCTTGGAAGGAACAGTATGCTGGTCCTGGCCTTTGGTTCCTTCTTCCTTGCATTAAAAAAAAAAAAAATACAGCAGAAGTTGTCATCACTGTTGCTGTTGAGGCCCCAGGCTCAAATGAATGTGAACCTGCTGGACTGCAGAGTGAAGCTCCTGCCCATCTGCTACGTTACAAATAAATGCTTCCACTGTCCTTGCTTTAAGCATTTATCCCCTAGCATCATCGAAGTTCACTACTGTATGTCAATACTGGAACTAATACACCAACATGTGATTCAAAAAGGTAGGTTTAACATTGGAGTTCGTTCTCTTTTGACTTGTGAATTCACAAGCCAATACAGCCTCGCTCTACATCTCCCATCCTAAATGAGCGTGAGATATTAGCTTATGCAACTGATAATGATTCATATAATACTGCAACAATGAAACTCATTCAAATTTTGACCCTGGCCATATTTACCTTATTGTAACGGGCCAGCTCATTGATCAAACACATTGGTGTTTTCTCTTTGCTGGATGCAGAGGTGTCTGTGAGAGGGAGGCCTGAAGAGGGGAGGGCAGAGTTAGCAGATGCATTTCCACTGTCTCCAAGGCCAACCATGTCCTGTGGTTGTGGTTGTTGTGGTGGTGGCTGCTGCTGAAGAGATGGAGGCTGTTGCTGTGTTGGTTGTTGCATGGGTTGCTGAGGCTGCTGTTGCTGCTGCTGTTGCATAGTGGGTGTCATAGGAGGCTGATGAACCTGAAAACAAGAAAGCTGTTATAGTAAGTTCTCATTTTACTTACTTTTTTTGACAAATATGTGCTATAACCTGTTACTGTACTAAACAAAATATATACCTTATATATTACAGTTCAATTGCTACCTACTATACAAAGATGATTCACCAATTTCCCTCAATTTACATTACCAGATATATAAAAAGCTATACAGTAAACTCACGTTTATCACGCGTAATAAGAGCCAAAGGCCTGACGTATACTGTCAAAATGCCAGATTATGCAAAAGTCTTCCCTAGGGGCCCCAAACCCCCCAACCCTATAACACTTATCCATTGTCTAACCCCTACAAAATGCTTTAAAATGTCAAAAAGCAGTTAACAGACTTTCCTAAAAAATAAAATACTGCAGTGTACTGTTAAATGCACTGTAATTTTATATACAGAAGCAATTTCATGTTGAGATCGGAGATAATATCAAAGTCCCCTCAGCCTGGAGACCCGTTTCCTTTCACTTGGAAATACATGTACAGTATAACACACAATGTAAACAAAATAAATCGTCGAACATCAGCTAAAAGACGTTCCTAATATATAAATACTGTATGTACTGTGAAGTACATTGTAATCTTACATACAGAAACACATTTCATGTAGATGGTGGTGGTGATGTAGACATTACTGGAGAATACTGTAAAAAAGAAAAAAAAAAGCATGCTTCACTACTCTACTGTTTTACCATACTGGACATTCTTTCCTTGTCCTTCTGCCTACGGGTGACTTTACACCCCCTCTTCTGTCTTTCTTTCCTTCATTCTTTCCTCATCCTTCTGCCTGTGGGTGACTCTACACTAAGTGACAAGCCAAATGGTTTCCTGTACACCAGGAAACCATTTACCACACTGGGTGGTAACCATATAACCAAATTTTGGCACCTGGTGGTTTAGTGGGTATTTATGGCACTCCAATTGGATTGAGCCGGTGAAGGTTTATATCCAAGGGATGGTTGGGGTTTATTGCTCACATAATGTCACTCAGGGATGAGTGAGGCTGGTCACTCTCATCTTAAATGTCAGGACCAACTTGCCTAGCTCCAGGCTCCTACGCTTCTCTGTGGGGCAACATAGGATTGGGTAATGGATGGATGGATACTTTCTTTGATCGAAATTCTAGCAGATGACTCTGCCAAACAGAATACAATAAAACTTTTGTCTTGTGGTAGCAAGGACAAAAGGAAGAAACAGTTGTCAAAATGAATTGATATACTGCATTAACGATTCCTTTGTAGCATCATTATTTTGCTCAGTAAAATAAACACATTTTTATCTTCTTGTTAGTAACACAATTTAATCGACTTTTCTTTCCATTACACTTTCATCGGTGCCTTGGCAGAATCCAACAATCAAATGTATAGTGCAGCAATGTACACTTCACAACACTGTAAGTTATGCTTACCAGAGAAAGGAGGTGGGGGGGGAAGCAGAATGATGTGTCAGAAAGCCATAGCAGCACTAGAAGGCCAGCCAGGTTTTGAAGGGAAACCCATCACAATGTTGCCATTTAATAATAATACTGTTTTGAAAGAGACATAGAGTGCAGTGTATGTGCGTTTGAATACTGGCACCGTAGAGGTGGAGGAATACAATGGCGAGTAAGAGAACATCCACCTTCAGGCTGTCAGCCAATGAAGTCTCTGCATTTGAATTCTCCCTCCCCTGCCTTAGCCAATCAAAACTCCTCTACTCCCAACCACTGCATCTCCCCTCCCTACCCACCGCCAAACACCCAGTGAGCTGCTAGGCCCACCAACTGTCAATCCTCCCTCCCTCCTCCCCTCTCTTCTTCCCTCAACACTCCACCCCTTACAAATTACAGTACACGTACAATATAACTCCATTCTTTTTCTGCATTTTACTTCTTTATTTTCTTATTCTGTGATTGTGGCTCAATGTTTGATGACAACAACTGTCTCATGCAGAATAATAATATACTTTTAGCCAGAAGGGAAGGTCCTCCATGCCGGGAAGTGTACAAATTTTTATGCTTTCTGCTGGATACCATTTTAATTCAGCCATTAGCTACGCCGTATAAAGTCATATGCCGGGTAGTGCCAAGACAGATAATCGGGAGTTTACTGTATCTTTAAATGCTTCTCTGAATTACACTAACTTCTGTGAATGTGTGAAGGATGTAAGTGGTAGATTATTAATCCATGGGGATGAAGTAAGGACCAGATGGAAAGAATATTTTGAGAATCTGATGAATGGGAATAGAAAGAGCAGAGTGGCTGTTAACATGATTGGTTTTGGGAGAGTGCAAAGAAGGAATGCAGTGGCAGGAAATGTGACACTCACACCAATGAAGAATGCCGTGAAGAGGCTGACAAATGGGAAAGCAGCTGAGGCTGATGAGGTGTATGCAGAGATGAGTAAGTTTGGTGGAGAAAGCAGAACGAAGTGCTTGTCAGAGATATGTAAGAAGGTATGGATGAGTGAAACTGTGCCAGCAGAGCAGAAAAAGGCGGTGATTGTACCCCTGTACAAAAATAAAGGTGAGCGAAGTGAGTGCAAGAATTATCGTGGCATAAGATTACTGAGTGTTGTAAGGAAGGCATATGGAAGAATTATTACAGAGGAAGTAAGAGAGATATCAAAAGTCCTAGCGAGCGATGAACAGGGTGGCTTTAGGAGTGGCAGAGGATGTGTGGATCAAATATTTGCAGTGAGATAGATAGTGAAGAAGGTGTGTAAGAAGGACTATAAGGTGTTTATGGCATTTATGGATCTGGAAAAAGCATATGACAAAGTAGACAGAGAAGGATTGTGGAAGGTTTTGCGTATGTACGGTGTAGATGGTTAGCTGCTAGGTGCCGTCGAGAGCTTTTACGATGACAGTGGGGCATGTGTAAGGGTAAATGGGTATCTAAGTGAATGGTTCACGATCAATGTGAGCATATGACAAGGTTGCGTGATGGCCCCATGGTTGTTCAATACAGATGGGATGATGAGAGAAGTAAAAACACGAGTAATGGAGAGAGGGATGGTGTTGGTAATGAATGGTGATAGATGGAATATCTCAAAATTGTTGCGTGCTGATGATGCAGTGCTACTTGCAAATACCAAACAAGAGCTTGGTAGGGTAGTGCAGAGTTCTGCTGAAGTCTGTGAGAATCGTGCCTTGAGAGTAAATGTAGAAAAGAGTAAAATGGTAAATGAGACAGGTGACTCCCAGTGTAATGTTACAATGAATGGAGAGAGACTGGAATTGGTGAAAGAGTTCAAATAGCTGGGTACAGTGACTGAAAAGAGAGGAAAATGTGAAAAGAAGTGGAAAGTAGAGTGACACAAGGAAGGAAGATAGCTGGTACTATGAAGGACTTGATAAGAAACAAAGGCTTGAGTGTTGCAGCTGCATGAGGCTTAGGCCTACATGAAGGAGTGTTGGTGCCAACTTTAACATATGGATGTGAGACTATGGTGTGACATGAAAATGAGAAGTCAAGAGTGAGAGCAGTGGTGATGAGACTGCTGAGGAATGTATGTGAAGTACAGAGAGTGGATAGGATATGAAATAATGTGATTTGTGAGAGATGCGGAATGAGGAAGTCTGTGGACACCAGAATCGAAGAGAGTGTACTGAGATGGTATGGTCATGTGGAAAGAATGGATAACAGTAGAGTGGTGAAAAAGGTATATCTGAGCAAACATGAAGAAGAGAGGAGGCGAGGTAGGCTAAGGAGAAGGTGGAGGGATATGGTGGATGAGTGTGTGAGGAAGAGAGGTAGGCTAAGCAGAAGGTGGAGGGATATGGCGGATGAGTGTGTGAGGAAGAGAGGTATGGAAGTCGATGAGGCTAGGGGACTGACAAGAGATAGAGCTGGCTGGATGAATGTTGTGAGAAGAAGTGCATGATCAGGGATTTGGCACCCCTTTTTACTGTGACAGGGCTCAGATTGACTCTATCAGATACATTTATGTGAACCTACAGAAAGTGGTGAAAGTTTTTGGCGTATCAGATACAGCCAGGATTCTGGGGGCTTGAATGATGAGTGAATGGCAGCATGGCCCACTGGAGTGGGCAAACTTGGGATGTCTGGATGCTGCTGCTCCTCACCCTGCTCTAGGGTGGGAAAGGAGGTCCAAATGATGATGATGATAATGGTGATGACTTATTAACTATTTAACCTTTCAATTTCAGAATGCATTTAATTTTGTTTTACCTAAAACTCAACTACCTGTATTTTATTCAGCTTTGGAGACCCCATCAATGGGAAGGAGTTAATGAGTGACCGAATCTATCCCCTTCAATCCAAAAGAACCCTCCAAGGGTGAATAATATAGCTACACCAAAGACAGCAATATTTTAAAAATACATTATGGCAGGGAAATGATTTATAAAATGCAATGAGGTAAAAAGGGGATATATAGCACAAGCTGTTACTTTTTTCACTTCTTCTAACTAGCAAGGTAATAAAAATATAACACAACCCAATACCTGTGTGTGGTGTGGTGGAGGCTGCTGTTGCTGGTGTTGCTGTTGCTGCTGCTGCTGTTGTTGATGTTGTGGTTGTTGCTGCTGTTGCTGGTGCTGTGGCTGGTGTTGTTGTGGCTGGTGCTGCTGTGGCTGATGCCCACCACTCCCAGTGCTCATCCCACCTGGACCTCCACTACCCATGCCACTCATCTGACACAATGCAGTAATCCCTTGATTATCCAACATAATAGAGGTAAGGGCATGTTCAGGTAGTGGCTCTGTCCAGATGATGAACTTCTCCCCTGGTTCCCCTTCGTATATAACCTAACTTTGAAAACTAGTGTAAAAGGCCACTATAGTAGACTGTACAACACTTGTTCCTGTTGTTTAACACTACTCTATCTGGTTAAGCAGACCTATAAACCACAGCCAAGCAATTACCAAGATCAAGCAGACCCATCAACCAAATACAGTACATGTAATCACCACTGGCTTAACTACCCAGCCAGAAAGGGCGGCGCCACTGGGCTACTCCTACCTGGTCAAGCGTAAATGTTCGCACAACCATAATTTCCACCTAGACACATGCACTTTGTCCGGATAATATGGAAAAATGTTCGAATAATGGTTTTGAACAGCCAGATCACAGCATCCGGGTAATGGCCGTTGGGATAATAAGAGAGATTGCTGTACACCAAAATTCACCATCCCTGTCATTATCATCCTGATCCTCTTTCCCACCTAAGAACCAGTAATATTATCTACGACAATTGTGGTACACTTACTCGAGTCCAGGTATTATCAAACTAATAAAACCAACCCAAGTATGGGATAATTCAATGAGCAATTTAGGAGTGTAAAACCATGGAATTTTTCAAGTACAGTCCTGTACTCACAAAAATACAAAACTATTTACTGATTCTTTAATAACTGCAATCATGACATGAAAGCAAAACAACTGATATAATTAACTAATTTATTACTATACTTTGTGGTAGGTGGGGGCGCTCACCATCCACTCCCTCGATGTAGTGCTGCTTTGGGTGTCTGCCCGTTCCTCTCCTTCCTTCCTTTCATCCTCTTCTTTCTTTCTTCCCTTCATTCTTTCCTCTTCCTTTTGCCTGCGGGTGACTTTGCACTCCCTCTTCTGTCTTTCTTTTCTTCATTCTTTCCTCTTCCTTCTGCCTGTGGGTGACTCTACACTGAGTGACAAGCCAAATGGTTTCCTGTACACCAGGAAACCATTTACTATACTGGGTGGTAACCATATGACCATATTATGGTGTCTGGTGGTTTGGTGAGTAATTATGGTGCTCCAATTAGTTTGAGCTGGTGCAGGTTTATAGCCAAGGGGTGGTTGGGTTTACTGCCCACGTAATGCCAGCCAGGGATGAATGAAGCTGGTCACTCTCATCTTAAATGTCAGGACCAACTTGCCTAGTCCAGTCCCTATGCTCCTCATGGGGCTACATAGGACTGGATGATAGATAACTATATTAAATGGCATGCTTAACAAACTACAAGTCTTGCTAGAAACAGTAGTTGCTAAAGAACACAGACACACTGCTGACTCACCTGGTGTGGAGCTGAGTGGTGTATGACTGAGTGAGGGGGATGTGTCATGTGCGGTGGACCACTTGTCGGCTGGAGGTGCGTAGGTGGCCCTGTGTGGTGGCCACTATGGGGACCACTATGAGGGCCACTATGGGGACCACCATGTGGTCCAGTATGAGGGCCACCATGTGGTCCACTGCCACCACTACCACCATGCATCCCCATGTGTGGTCCTGACTGAGGGGTATGGGAATGAGGGCCACTGTGACTGTGAGGACCACCATGAGGACCACCATGAGGTCCAGTGTGTGGCCCAGAATGAGGACCAGTATGAGGTCCTGAATGTGGGCCAGAATGTGGACCAGAGTGTGGGCCTGAATGAGGACCAGTGTGTGGAGCTGAGTGAGGACTAGTGTGTGGGCCTGTGTGAGGACCTGAGTGAGGACTTGAGTGTGGGCCAGAGTGTGGACCAGAATGAGGACCAGAGTGGTGTGGGGCATGGAGTGGGCCATGTGATGGGTGTGGGGCATGGTGTGGCTGTGCTGGGTGGTGGCCAGGATGATACTGTGAGTGTGGAGGTCCTGTGTGGGGGGGAGGGCCAGTTGGTGGGGGTTGTGGAGGACCACTGGGGTGGTGAGGGGGTGGACCAGGGTGGTGGGGGCCAGGGGGAGCATGGTGGGGGTGGTGGGGGTGATGGTGGTGGTAGGGGCCACTGAGGGTATGGTGGTCCGGGCCCACACCTGACTCGGGGTGACTCATTGCCTGAGTCATGACAGCCATCCCACCGGCAGGAGCCATCATGGGCGCCATGCTCACCAACCCTGCAACAGTCATACAATTAGTTACATCACTCATAAGCAATACTTACAGCTTACCCTCCTACCCTACCACTGGCTGAAAGGAAACTGCAGCCAGCATTTCACACCAAATGAGGATCTACTGTTGGAAACTTGAAGCTTTTATAGGCTGCATAAATAGGTGGGGGCACTCACCATCCACTCACATGATGTAGTGCTGCTTTCGGGTGCCTACCCTTTCCTTCCTTCCTCTTCTGTCTTTCTTTTCTTCATTCTTTCCTCTTCCTTCACTCTACAGGTGACTACACTAAGTGACAAGCCAAATGGTTTCCTGTACACCAGGGAGCCATTAACTATACTGGGTGGTAACCACATATCCAAATTATGGCACCTGGTGGTTTAGTGGGTAGTTAACCCCCTCCCACATGATGACGCAGAATGAGTCAAAATGGTGTTAGGCTGAAGAGTAACAGATGACACACTTTGTGTCATTATCAGTGCTGGTCTGAAGTGATGTTGATTAGGCAATTTTGGACAAAAGTATTCACCAAAATTTAAGTTGTAGCATGATGTGTGTAAATCTGCGTCATAGGGGAGGGTGCCTATTTCAAGGCCAACACTCTCAAATGGTCAGCTTTCTCTTAGCTTTCAGTGCCTTTCTTTTTTTTTTTCAATTCAATTTACTCAAAAACTATTGGTCATATTGGGGTCTCAACAACACCAAGTGAAAGCCCGCGAAATTCTGCATCTAAATATATGCTTAGCTCTTGCATGGTGCAGGCAAAATTTTACACTAGGGTGTTGGGAAGTTATTTTCACTGTTAAACATTATTCTCACTGCATTTTGGCACTTTCACTCATCAGTTTTGTGTGTTTTTATTAGCTTATCGTACAGTACTAAACATAAGCGAAAATGATGGCATACAATTTATACCAATACAACCAATTTCTGGGACAAATAATACCCATGGGCATGTATTCCTTTGTGTGCAGGTCCAAGCTCCCTAGCAGCATTTTCTCTGATCATGTCCCACAAACTTGTGGAAACTTACGGTGTGAGGTTAAGGTGCTCCAATCGGACTGAGCTGGCGCAGGTTTATATCCGAGGGATGGCTGGGGTTTATTCCTCACGTAATGCCACTCAGGGATGAGTGAGGCTGGCCACTCTCATCTTAAATGTCAGGATCAACTTGCCTAGCCCAGGCTCCTATGCTTCTTATGGGGCAACACTGGATTACATGATGAATGTTGATATGATAAATAAATGTCATTGTGAACTGTTTTTCATAAAGTAACTTCAACCTACTATGTAAACACTGGACAAGAGAGCTTCAATCCATTTCAAATCCTGATTACAACTTCTTTCTAGTCAGGGGCAGGGTTAGAGGGTAAGAAGAAACTACAAGGCATGAGTGTACAACCTTCCAAACTTCCATCTGTTACTGTCAGCAGTCTACACTCTATCACTATGTCTTGTGAACCATGAGATTACAAATTTGCACCCAAAGCATCTGCTTGTGACGTGGAATTTGGACAAAGAGACCATTTGCAAGAGTTAAAAGGTACAGAAGATGAGAAGGGTAGAGGGAAGTAGAAGGTATGAATAAAGGCAATGTATCTGTTGGGGAATATGATAAGGTACACTTAGATAAAGCAATACACTGGGAACAAACTACCATTTGCATGATTCACGTCAGTGCCACGAAGAACTGAATTAAAAATTCTGGAGATATTTGTCCTATTTGGCATCTCATATGGTCTCCAACTAGGCACCCAGACATTTAGCATCTCAGTGCACCACTACCTGTGACAGTGGCATAAGATTTTTATTGATTTATCATGCACTGATGTTTCTTGTTAAGTACATTTCTCTCTCTCTTTTTTTTTTTTTTTAAATGCAAGGAAGAAGGAACCAAAGGCCACAGGCCTGCATACTGTTCCTTCCACCCACTCTCACACCACTTCACATACTGTTATCCATTTAAGAATAAATGTCTCCTTACAATCTTCTGGTACATCCTCTCCCTCAAACTGCTTTACATACCATTACCTTATGCCTGCTATTTATAATTTCCGCCCTTACTTCATCTGCTCTACCTTACCCAATCTGAATCCATTTACTGCAGCTCTGACTTATCAATTAGCCTAGAGTTTCTGCCCTTTTTCATACTCTAACATACAGTACACGATTTAAGCAGTTTTGTTCTCTGTTACTGGAAAGTTAATGTGAGTACAGCAAATGGATAAAAGTACTGCTGCAATACTGGGACAAAGCTGTGCTAATCAATCATTCTGTTATCAACGGACGCAACAGAATGGTATATTAACAATGTGATAGAGATTGCAATACTTTTCTTGTCCATAATGTATATACATGGCTTTTCAAACAGTGTGGTACTTAAAGGAACATATATTTTTGGCATCATAATAGCTGACTATATATCTGCACAATTTCAATGAACTTACGAAATAAAAGAAATATATGTGCCAAGGAAAGTTATCACAAACATATATTCAGCTTTACATAAATCTGTTACCTTTTTTCTTATTTTCTAACCTCTATACCTTTCAGAATGTTTGAGGAAAGTCCAGTAATCTGAATCCCGGTATGTAAGTCTCCCCTATGCATTGTCATTACCTTCAAGAACCTATAATAACCCACATGGGTCAATAAAGAGCTTTCTATTGTCCATTTCTGGTATGCCTGAAACCAACAAATTCTTCTAAGCCAAAAATGTCAAATAGTAACTCTGAAAAATCAATGACATCACTATGTGTGTGTGTGTGGGTGAGTACAAAATAAGGGTCATAACAAAGATGGGATTAAATGGGGAGATAAATACGGTACCACAAATTAGTGGTTATGTCAGCACATGTGGCTAACTGTACACTTTTCATATACAGTACACATACCAAATTTTGAACAATAAGCATAAAATTATACAATACTCCCCCAATCCTCACAAAACCCACACACATTCATTGGTCATGTTCTCTTCCTCCAAGTCCTTCCCTCTTCCACAGAAAAGTGATTAACTGATGCCAGAAGAATACTGTACCTGTACAGCACAGATGGGGATAAATATCAAGAAGGTGTAAGAGAAAATTGGCTTCCTGTCCACTACACTACTATTAACTATTAGGGGTATAGGTGGTGGCGACCATCATCCACTCACCTGATGTAGTGCTATCTACTTTTTCCTTCATCTCAATAATTTTGTTTCTGTGCTTGCTCTCCTCTCTTCATACTTCTCCCTTTTCTTCTTGTCAATTTATAATTTCTGCCCTTACTTCATTTGCTCTACCTTACCCAATCTGAATCCATTTACTGCAGCTCTGACTTATCAATTAGCCTAGAGTTTCTGCCCTTTTTCATACTCTAACATACAGTACACGATTTAAGCAGTTTTGTTCTCTGTTACTGGAAAGTTAATGTGAGTACAGCAAATGGATAAAAGTACTGCAGCAATACTGGGACAAAGCTGTGCTAATCAATCATTCTGTTATCAACGGACAGCAACAGAATGGTATATTAACAATGTGATAAGTAATATCTAGAATAAAGAATTATACATTCTTCTAACTTAACTGGTGACTTTGTACTTTGTACAGGAACCTTATTATTTTCATATATGGACTGCAACTCACTGGATGTAACACATCTAAACAAAGGGGATTCAAATGCTTTTTGTCCCATCAACTCACCCACTCTCAGTGACTCTCATTAACCTCTTTCTCAGCCATAATGATGCATCTCCATCTCTCTCTCTCTTTTACTCCAACTACTCTGGTCACTGAACTCTGTATATGCATTCCTCCCCAACATAAGCAGTAAAGCAGCATCCATTTAATTACATACAGTCATCTTTTTCCTGTCCAACTCCAATGCAAAAGTTACCTGCTATTCTCAGTCTTCTGTGTATGTGACTGGTAAATTATGGACCTGCCGTCTTCAGTCTCTTTTCTGCTGACTAAATACAGTGTGCTCAGGCATCTCAAATGAACAAATCTTGAACCTGGCTTTCTTTCCACTCAATGTCATGTAGGCAATGGTTTCTTTCCCTTTTTTTTTTTTCCTTTTTAACTTAAAAAAATGCTTGTTGTATTACTGTCTATCCACATACTAAAACTGTTTCTTATGGATTTAATTCATCCATCTGAGTAATCACAAAACCATGAAACAAGACACAAGCACAACAATGAAGACTGAAATATAATATGACAAAAAGTAGCAGTGTGATATATGGCAACTACAACAGCATATGACATGACATATGATGACGTAAGACCAAGTGACACAAGAAAACAATGATACAAACCTTGCATGGAGACCGGCGGTGGCTGTGTCATGGAAACCATCATGGGAGGACGCTGCTGGTGGGGTGGCACCAGGCTAGGCTGAGCCATGCGCATGGGAACTTGCGCCATCCTGAAAAAAATACATAAATAAAAACACACGAATACACGATTAATGAATAAATACTCTATATAAGTATATAATTATATATATATATATATATATGACAATGATTAGGTGGATGTGCAGTGCGTCCCTGCGTGCAAGGCCTGGGGGGGCTGGGTTTACGATAGAAGAGTTGAGAGGTAGGATGGGACTGGAGTGTATTGGTGTTGTGATGAGGAGAGGTAGGCTGAGGTGGTTTGGACATGTGGAGAGGATGGGGGATGATAA
>JAGKTI010011954.1:8627-25429 GCA_018397915.1 Birgus latro | reverse complement strand
TCCACTCACCCTGGCTGTAAATGATGTATTTTACCCTTATAGTGAAGCCATTACTTATATCTGTGAAACATATAGTGCCTGGATTAGTGAAATAACTGACCTACCATAGCAGGCATTATGTTATGCCATAGAGATACATAGACATATGCATCAGTTGCTAAGGGAGCAGGCACTCTCTTACGCCATACAGTAAGGAAGGGAATAACAGAGGAGGCTGGGATGGAGTCATGTGATAGTGTTTTATATTGCATATGGTTCAGTGTGAAATATACGTGTAAAATAGTGCAGCGAGTGGGAATAACAGAGGAGGCTGGGATGGAATCATGTGATAGTGTTTTATATTGCATATGGTTCAGTGTGAAATATATGTGTAAAATAGTGCAGCGAGTATTCACCGAGAAATATTGCGTGCATTGACTGACAGCGGAAAGTTACGTAATGATCAGAGACAAGAAAATACGCCACACAGCGACACATATATGACATTATATACGTATGTCGTGAAGCGAATGTTTGTGGAGAAATCTATTGTGTGCATCGCATGTGTTAGGCAAACGTGGTGCAAGGAACAGAGAATATGCCCCCCCCCCCACACACACACACGTTACCAAACTCATCTTCAATTCCTTCAAGTTCCTGCCAGCAGCTCAACACCTCAGGAACAAGTGAGTTATCCATATTTTGTTGATTTGTATATTGACCTGTTTCTACATTTCTGTATTTTTTTCACAAATAAGTATTGTTTTTTACATATACACATATGAGATGGAAGAAAGTTCAGCTTCAGTATCAGTACCTAGCAAAAAGACTAGTGGTCATGTTGAGTTTCTGAGACCACTATCAAAAAGCTTATGATATTTCATGTGTATAATTTGAGTAAAAAAAAAAAAAAACCTTACGAGCGAAAATATGTAAGTATTCGTGAGGCAGGGAAATTGAGCGTTTTTATCTCGCTTGCGGGCGAGGAAGAGTATTTTATCTTTGTCGTCCATTTACTCCAAAATCATTGAACGTATCGATTTCCTGTAAGAACCATGATAAAGATCAGTGAATTCTACGTATGTACAGGACATAATTATGCAATTTCTCTAATGAAAAGTTGTTACGTAGGAGGTTATTGTGCGCCCATGACAAAAGTGCACCGCGGCCTTGAGTACCCTGTAGTTTTTTGCGATTTACTCGGAAACTATGTGGTGTATCAAAACAAAAAGGTATTAGGAGAAAGCTCATGAAATTCTACACAAGATTACGTAATAAAAATATAGGTGTGCGAGAAAACTTCTGCAATATACCTCCCTGAACAAAAACCAATTTTTTTTTTTACAAAAATGGCTTTTAGTTTTGGGGTATTTTTTCCAAAACTACAAATCTCATCACAACCGGACACACCTCATTAGAAAGTCAATGAAATTCTCTATGAAAACTTATAATAACACTTTTCTGTATGATGGAAAACATTCGAATGACGATGTTGGGAAGTGAGATCAACATTCCAAAATACTGTAGTTTATTCACGGCAGCCTAATGTACTTTTATTCGTTTTTTTTTTTTTTTTTTAATCAGCTAGAACAAACCGGCGAATAAGATGATGTGGGTTTCAGGGCAATATTTAGAGGTTTGGGTGGCGAAAATAAGGCAAGAATATGTGTAATTTGCATCGCGCGGGCGGCCTGGTGTGAGTAAAATCGTGAGCCGTGAAACTTAATAAAACTTCCCATGCTCGAAAGGGTTAATTAGCTTATATTCTGTTTTGGATAGAATTTTTATTTTTTGGATGTAATTTTTATGAACATATTTCGGATGTGGTTCTTGGCCTGAGCCATGACCTGCAGCTTTTGATTGACTTTGAGAAGTAGAATTTCTTATGCCAAATTTTTTTTACAATATGTTCCAAATGTACTGGTAAAAAAGTTGTGTGCCAAACAGTGTAGCAGAATACCTTGTATTCAGTAGTTTGCATCCACTAAGCTAAATGTTCAAGTTGCCTGATATGACAGTTTTTATTTGTGTAAAGAAGTCTAGTTTATTCTTGGACCTACAAAAACCATCTTTATTGTTGCAGTTAGTATTGTATTCAGTAGTTTGGATCCACTAAGCTAAATGTTCAAGTTGCCTGATATGACACAGTTTTTATTTGTGTAAAGAAGTCTAGTTTATTCTTGGACCTACAAAAACCATCTTTATTGTTGCAGTTAGTATTGTATTCAGTAGTTTGGATCCACTAAGCTAAATGTTCAAGTTGCCTGATATGACAGTTTTTATTTGTGTAAAGAAGTCTTGTTTATTCTTGGACCAACAAACACCATCTTTATTGTTGCAGTTAGTATTACTAGGCAGGATTTTTACACAGCTGTCATGTTTTCTTATTTTTATTCCCCCCCCCCAGGTTACAAGCACGCTGATGTCCAACTTCTTTTGTCCATATTGAAAATCTCCTTGGCAATATTCAGTACTACCTATGTAGTAGTATTAGAAGTGTAGGTTAGTGAAGGTTGAACAACAACTACTGGAGTGGCATAGGTTAGTGATGCGATGCAATGTATTTACAAGTTTTGTTTTGCAGCGTGGAGCATCTGGGTCATGGGGCGAGCGAGCACACAAGGATCTTAAGGTTACCAGGGGTAAGGGCTTTCGTCATGAGAAGAACAAGAAAAAGAAAGGTTCTTACCGGGGTGGAGCCCTTGACACCCAGGTCCACTCCATCAAATTTGACTCAGACTGATTTCCATTTCCAGTAGCAGAATGAGAATGAATGTGTGATGCAGTGGCCAGCTTAGGTACTGAAGACTGTGTATGTGAGGTAACGTATGATATGTGGTTAACTTTTCTTGATGACTAAAATGTTGCTTGATTTTGATGCATAAAGAAAGAGAATTGGTTTAACAGATACCAAGCATTTGATGATTTTCTGTATCTGTGCATCAACTCATTCTTAATTCGTGAGTAATTACAGACCTTTTTCAAGTTGTATGATCTAGGGGTAAAAATTGGTATGCCAACACTTGCATAGTATTTCCTAGCCATATTTTGAATATCTGACATGTCGTTGTTGTTGTTTTTGGAGTATGTTTGTGGTTAATGTTTTCTCATTTTCAAAGTCTAGAGTTATTAATTTAAAAAAGTTAATGCTTTCCCCCAACCCTCACCCCCACCTTAAAGGAGGAAGCAGGCTAGTAAAATACTTTTTTGGCTGGAAATCATTTAACATTTTGTGATGAACTGAAATGCAAATTTGCATTGCCCTATTTAGGAAAAAATCCTTTTCTTTTTCTGTCTTGGGCATCTTGTAGCTGCTTCCTGTAATGTTGAAAGATATGCACGAACAAGTTTAGTAAACAGCATTTTCCAGATGCGGTGACTATGGTTGTAGTAAGGACCATAACAACAGTAAGACACAAAGCTGAAGTATGTATGTCACTGAAATAATGCTGAGTACAACATATTTAATTTTTGGCATTTGCTTCACTTTTACATGTTGGACATGAAAGAGTAAAGTTGTAATTTTCATTGACATCAGTGTTGTCCTCAGGCTACACTTGTTATTCATAGTATGATTTTCTTGCATCATTGAAGGATGTGTAGTGACAGTGCTATATTCATTTAAGAAGGTGTTATTTATAAAGTAAGTATGTGTGTAAATGAATGCTTAAAGTTTGTATGTGTTTATGTTTGTAGATATGTGATGGTTTTATATCAGATTTTAGAATTATATAGTTAATTCTGTAGAGTAAGCCTGCTGTGAAACCATTACTCATACAGTTTTGTTGTTTGAATGCATCAAAGAGTTATTTTTAAATAAACTGTAGAATAAATTAAACTTTCACTTTCCTCTGTGGAAAAAATTTTGTATCATAAACATTTATTATATTTCATTTAGACAGGTGAGAGCCGTTTCACTCACTATTTGTGCAACAGAAGTAAAGCGGGAAGGGTTTAGGATAAAGTACAGGAGTCTGTTTCCTTTTCAGCATCATTATTAATGTAACCATATTTCATCATCATCATCATCATCCAGACCTCCTTTCCCACCCTAGGTGAAGAGCAGCAACGTCCAGACAGCCCAAGTTTGCCTACTTCAATGGGCCACACTTCTATTCACTCATCATTCAAGACCCCGAAATTCTGGATCTGATATGCCCAAAACTTTCACCGCATTCTGTAGCTTCACATAAACATATCCGATAGGGTCAGTCCAAATGCTCTCATGTTAAAAGGGGTGCCACATCCCTGATCATGCATTTCTCACAACATTTACCCAGCCAGCTCGATCTCTTGTCAGTCCCCTAGCCGCGCTGATTTCCATACCTCTCTTCCTCATACACTCATCCACCATATCCCTCCACATTCTCCTTGGCTTACCTCGCCTCCTCCCTCCTTCAAATCATCACACCTCCTCCCTTCTTTAAATCATCATTCATTCATTCATCATCCAGTCCTATGTTCCCCCATGAGGAGCGTAGGACCCCGTGGCTAGGCAAGTTGGTCCTGACATTTAAGATGAGAGTGACCAGCTATCCTCACTGAGTGGCACTATGTGAGCAATAAACCCTAACCACCCCTTGGACATAAACCTGCACCAGCTCAATCTGATTGGAGCGCCTTAATTACCCATCATATCACCAGGTACCAAATTCACTCAGATACAGTAGACGAGGAAAGTGTTGACGCCATCTTAAAAAAAGAAAACATTCTTGTGGTTAGCAAGGAGAAACAAATAAATTAACACTCACCATTGAATTTAGTATTTACTGGCATTCCCCTTCACCTTTATTATCTTCTTAAGGCGTCTGGGGAGACTGATGGCGTAGTTTTGCAGAACAGACGGACTAAAACTGCTCCATAGCTGCTTGACTGCAGCCTCAAGTTTAGGCAAAGATGATGTGCCGCTTCATGTGCGCCCATAAATTCTCAATGGGATTGATATCTGGCCTGTTTCCGGGTCAATCTCGAATAAAGGGAACCTCACAGTCTGTTAGCCACTGTTTCACTGACTTTGCAACATGTGCAGGGGCAGAATCTTGCATAAATACTCTTCCCTTGGTTTTATCAAAAGTCACTTAAAACATCACATAATAGCTCCAAATAATTGCTCTGGTTCACTTTTTCATTTGCAGTTAGAATTGCCAACTCACCAACACCATAATATGTAAAGCAGCCCAAATCCATGAGTGAGGCTGGGTATTTAACAAACTTGGAAGTGTACTTAGGATCCAGGGGGTCACTGCCTGGTTTGCGGTACACTCGTGATGAAGGGGTACCAGTGACAGTAAATGTTGACTCATCACTCCAAAGCACAGTTTTCCATTGCTCCTCACTCTAGGCAAGATATTTCTTACAAAAATTTACTCTCTTTTTCTTCTGAAGTGCAGTTAGCAGTGGTTTTTTACGAGCACGAAAACTCCTGTAGCCCAGATCGTTATGCAACAGTTGCTGCACACTTCTGACAGACACATCTGCCAGCAACTGTGGGTTCTTTTCTTTTAAATCCCATGCTGTTAGCCTTGGATCCTTGCTAACTTGTCTTGAGATCAGCTGACGGGTCCTGAAGGTTGTCTTACGAGGTCTCCCAGGCTTGGGAAGTGGAGTGGGAGTAATGGCCTCCCCACTGTCCTTGAACATCTTCATGTCTCTGCACTGTCCTCAGTCTAACACCATCTGATTTGCAATAAATGGGAGTTTGTGGCCAGCTTTGTATAAAATAATCACTTCCACACGTTTGTCCTTGCTTGTGGTTACTTTAGGCATGATGAGAATGTGGTAGGTAACCAAATAAGTGTGTTATTTGAGTCAAAACATGCCCTCGTGGTGCATCACACACAGAGACAATCCTCCTCCTGTGGCTGCCCAAACATTACTGAGCCTGCTCCTGTGGTGCCAAACCTATCAAGCAGGGTTGCAGCTCCCGCTGAAAAAGCGTCAGCTCATTTCGCATCACAGGGGAGGGTAGTATTGACCCTACTTCACTTAACACGAAAAAGAATGATGTCGGCAAAAAAGCGTCAATACTTTCCGCGCCTACTGTATACCTTTTTCACCACTCTGTTATTGTCCATTCTCTCCACATGACCATACCATCTTGGTATACTCTTTTCGATTGTGGTGTCCACAGACTTCCTTATTCCACATCTTGCATGAATCACATTATTTCATATCCTTTCCACTCTCTGTACTCCACATACATTCCTCAGCAGTCCCATCTCCACTGTTCTCATTCTTGACTTTTCATTTTCATGCCAGACCATAGTCTCACATCCATATGTTAAAGATGGCACAAACACTCCATCATGTAAGCCTCGTGCAGCTGCAGTACTCTGTTTCTTATCAATGCCTTCATAGCACCAGCTACATTCCTTGTGTCACTCTACTTTCCACTTCTTTTGCACATTTTCCTGTCTTTTCTATCACTGTACCCAGGTATTTGAACTTTCTCACCAGTTCCAGTCTTTCTCCATTCACTGTAACATCACATTGGGAATCACCTTCTCTCTTGATTACCATCACTGTACTCTTTTCTACCATTACTCTCAATGCATGACGCTCATAGACATTAGCAAAACTCTGCACTAGTCTACCAAGTTCTTGTCTGATATTTGCAAGTAGCACTTGAGATATTCCATCCATCAGCATTCATTACCAATGCCATTCCCCTCTCCATTACTTGTGTTTTTACTTCTCTCATCACCCCATCCATATATATGGTATATGTTGAACAACTATGGGGACATCACACAACCTTGTCGCATGCCCACATAGATTGTGAACCATTTACTTAGATGCCCATTTACCCTTATACATGCCTCACTACCATCATAAAAACTTGACGGCACGTAGCAGCTTACCATCTACACTGTACATGCACAAAACCATCCACAATCCTTCTCTGTCTACTTTGTCATATACTTTTTCCATATCCATAAATGCCATAAATACCTCATAGTCCTTCTCTCAAGCCTTCTCCACTATTTCTCTCTGCAGATATTTGATCCACACATCCTCTGCCACTCCTAAAGCTACCCTGTTCTTCACTCACTAGGACTTCTGACATCTCTCTTACTTTATAATCATTCTTCCATATACCATCCTTACAACACTCAATAACTTTATGCTATGATAATTCTTGCACTCACTTCGCACGCCTTTATTTTTGTAGAAGGTTATAATCACAGCCTTTTTCCACTCTGCTGGCACAGTTTCACTTATCCATGCCTTCTTACATATCTCCAACAAGCACATCATTCTGCTCTCTCCACTACACTTAATCATCTCTTCATACACCTCATTAACCCCAGCTGCTTTCCTGTTATTCCGCCACTTCATGGCGTTCTTCACCTGTGCGAGTGTCACGTTTCCTGGAGCTGCATTCCTTCTTGGCACACCCCGAAAACCAATCATGTTTACAGCTGCTGTGTTCTTTCTATTCACATTCATCAGGTTTTGAAAACATTCTATCCATCCGGTCCATACTTCATCCTCATGAGTTAATAATCTACCACTTACATCCTTCACACTGTCACATCACTTTCTGCTGTCACTTCTACATTTCTGCACCTTTTTCCAGAATAACTTCCTATTTTCAGAGTACAGTAGTTTGCTTTCATTTTTCTTGTAGATCATCATTTACCTCCTTTTTCCTCTTCCCAAGTCTCTTGACGTGCTTCTTGCTCTCAATATATTCAGTTCGTATTTCAATTGAACTCCTGTCCTGTAACCACTCTAGTCACTTCTTCCTCTTCCTCCACTGCTCTCTTAACCTCTTTGTCCCACCATGCCATACCTTTCTTCTTTGTTGTTACTCTTGTCACACCACACACCGCTTTAACGTTCAGAACTAAGCAATACAGTACCTATATGCATTCCACAGGCTGTCTAGATCCATTTCATTCCAATTCACTGATCCCAACTCCTCCCCTACTTTGGTCCTGTATTCATCTGCCATTTCTTTGATCATCAGCTTCTCAACTTTCAGTCTTTCTCCCAGACTGCTCCTTTCTCTGCTGGTCCACCTCACTCCTCTCAGCTTGATCTTCCATACCACAATCATATGATCTGACAGACCTCAACATTGTCCTCTCACAGCCCTCGTATTAACAACCACTCCCAGCATCAACCTCCCTACGAGCACGTAATCAATCAGGCTCTTTTTAACACAATCCCCATTCCCACTATACCATTTATATTTATGTGCATCTTTGTGTTTGAAATACAAGTTACAAATGCACAACCTCCTTTCCTGAGACACATTTTTAAGTCACTTCCCATTATCATTTTCTCCTGGTACTCCATTACAACCCATTATGTCATCCTCAGGACCAATGCTTATTCTTCCATTCATATTACCTGTACTCATTACGATCACTTTATAGCTTCTGGACATTTTTCCGACTGCTTCATCGAGCTCATCCCAAAACCTGTCTTCTCTCTCACTCGTCATCATGCGGTGCATACGCTACAATGACTCCCACTTTCACCTCGAACTTGACATACATACATCTCAGTCTGACTCATTTCCATATCTCCCATTAATAAACTGGGTGAGTAGGACCCAGAAGTAAGATGAACCATCAAGAGTACTCGTAGGTTTCAAACTACACGTCATGACGTAAAAGTAGGTTGCAAGAGGAATTCTGATGGTTCATGGAAACATAGTTCTCATGCCTTTAATGTACTTTTACTTCACTGAACTTATATCATTATACTCTAAGCATATTCATAATAACACTGATAGACTGTAGCCAGTACTGGTTACTCAGTATATGTCCAGATTATTTTTACAGTATACAGTAATTTAAAATTTTTGAAAGTAATGATCCATTGAGTACACAGTGATACAGAAAAATCTTAGATTTCTCAAAGTTAGCTTGATTTTACTCGATGCTTGAGAGTGTTTGATGTCTGATTATCAGTATCAGTGCTTTGAAGTAGATGTCTGATATTAGAAAAATTGATATTTGGTATCAGTCTGATTAAAAGGGGCACCAGACCACAGTATTGCATTGTAGTAAAACAAATCACCCTACTAATATAGTGTGTGAGGTACTGAGTCTGTGGTACGTGAGAGAGAGAGAGAGAGATTTGGGGAAGGATGAGGATTGAGAGCCTGTACTAATGCTTAAGTGGTGGGTTGCAGGCCCAAAAGTTTGAGAACCGCGGCACTAAAATTATTATTGACTCTACGTTTATTATTTTTCCATAATGCTGAAGAGTTCAATTGTAAATATTTACACACGATAAAAAAATCATCGGTGCACATTTGGCCCGAAACAGTTTGACGTCACAGACGATGGACTCGAGAAATATTTGATGATTTATCCCCCTTTTGTTCAAACATTCTTACATAAGTATGTCATAGATAGGTTTCATATGACAGTTAATGGTTGATATTGTTCTTGGATGCATATTCAGATGATAATCAATTTATTTTTCAAGTACAACACGAGCTATATTGATTATTTCAGATATCATCGTACCCTTCCTGCAAGATACTTTTTTTTACCGTGTATTCAAGGGGAAGGGTGATGCCCTGGAAAGAGGAAATTATAGAGGCATAATAGTTTTAGACCAGCTAATGAAGGTTGTGGAGAGAGTTGTAGAAGATACGATTAGAGAAAGAGTGAATATTGATGAGATGTAGTTTGGGCTTATGCCAGGCAAAGGGACCACTGATGCCATATTCATTGCTTGACAACTCGAGGAAAAATATACAGGAAAGAAAAGGAAACTGTACTTTGTTTTTGTTGATTTGGGAAGGCCTTTGACAGTCCCTAGAGAGGTGGTGAAGTGGGGAATGAGAATGCTTGAGATTGATGAGTGGCTGGTTAGGGTGGTTATGGCCATGTATGTGGGTGCTCGCACACAGGTAAGTGTGAATGGAGATCTGCCTGATGAGGTTTCCATCAATGTTGGTGTGCACCAGGGGTCAATTTTGAGCCTCTTCTTGTTTATGATGGTACTTGAAGCTCTCTCTCATAACTTCAAAAATGGTCTCCCACTGGAGATCTATTCTGATGATCTGGTGTTGATTGGAGAGAATGAAAGGGAGGCAGAGAAAAGATTTAGGAGGAAGAGACATGGTATAGGGCACAAGGGCTTAAGGGTAAATGCAGGTGAACCAAAAGTGATGGTACCTAGGGCTCGTGGCAGTACTGTAAAAAAAGAGGGAGAGTGGCAATGTGCAATTTGCCACAAGGGCATGGGAAGTAATTCCATCTTGTGCAGTGTTTGTGGTAAGTGGCTGCATAAGACATGTAATGGTATTAGAGGCAGACTGCAAGATGATGCTGATTTCATATGTGTGGTGTATCGGGGAGGATTAAGGATTAAAGAATCCTCGAGCTAGATCTTACAATGAGATCATATAGCCCCGCTAGGTAACAGGAGAGCGCTACCCCTCCCGGCACGGCAGTCCTGGGCGCGGCTCGAACTCGCGAGGTGTATCGGGGAGGGCAGGTGGAGATTGTCAGGTGTGAAAGGACTGAACTTGCTGGTAAATCTCTTGAGTGTGTGGAAGAGTTTTGTTATTTGGGAGACATGTTATGTGCTGGAGGTGGGGCTGGAGCTATCTCTGTGGGTAGAGTGAGGAGTGGTTGGAAGAAGTTCAGGGAGCTGTTGCTTCTCCTGACACTGAGAGGGATCTTTGTATGCAGTATGTGTTAGGAGTGTAATACTGTATAGTATTGAGACCTAGGCAGTAAAGGAAGAGGATATTCACAGGCTCAAACATACGAAAATGACAATGATTAGGTGGATGTGTAGTGCATCCCTGAGTGCGAGGCCTTGGGGGGGCCAGGTTTATGATGGAAGAGTTGAGAGGTAGAATGGGACTGGAGTGTACTGGTATTGTGATAAGGAGAGGTAGATTGAGATGGTATGAGCATGTGGAGAAGATGGTGGATGATAATTGGGTGCAAAAAGTGAGAAGTGTTATTGTTGGGGGTAGAGTTGCGAGAGGTAGACCGAAAAGGCCTGGGACAAGGTCATTAAATGTGACCTCAGGGATAAGGGACTGAATAAGGAAGCTGTCACGAGACTGAGCAGCATGGAGAGCCGCCATTAAGTGACCAAGACCAACGCATACAAGTATGTTGGGGCCTTCAAAAATGAAACGAATGCCTTTCATAAGGAACAATTCTGCCAACTGCCAAGCTAGAAGGGATGTAATTTATGTCAAATAAAGCTTCAAAAGTGGTTGGAGTAATACCACTCAGCAAATGCCAAAGCCCTGTTGTTTTTCTAACTTGGCAATTGGGTAGCACTGCTAATTTTAAATCAGTAATTTCCATGGCTTAACTTTTTGGAAATGTAAGAATTTGATCCCACTGACTTAGCTTGTCAAGAAATGAATTCTGAAGAACCAACTGCTGACAATGAACACTGCATGTAATACAGTATATGAGTTAATCTCTCAATCCTGGAAAATGAAAATGAAGGATTTAAGCTATCAGTGTACTTCCAAAGGTTAGTTAATTTTTGTATATACACAGTAAACCCTTGCTACAATGAACCCCAATATAGCCGATAATGGATTTAACAAATGCCATGAAGCCTGCCAAACTTTCGTCAGCTAAAACGAACAGTGAGTCGCAATACATGTTTTTTGTACCTTTATTACTCTAATCTGGTCTGAAATTGCCCTCTTCCCACAGTGATTGGTGAGTTGCAATAACAAACTACAGTAATGTTATACTGTATTAGTTATGAAGAGGTGCTATGACAAGGCTGTGAAATAGGCTGCAAAAGGACAAAATTATGGGTCATTAGTGTAAAACAGGTATAGTTTACATTTTTAGAACTAGAATATGCTATTGTATTCATTTATTTTTAAATATGTTTGAAATCTCATTTTGGGAGGACCCTCGGAGTTAACAGACCTGGCTTTCCCCTAATTAGTCTGGGTTTACTGTATATATATTATCATCATTCCTCTTTGTCATTTTCAGGTGGATTGAAGTAGGGTCCAGAAAGCAAGGAAACAGAAACCCCTGATAGAGGAAAAACTTCATATACAGTATATATAATATGATACATTGTATCTTCTTAAGAACCCTCCATATGTTTTCTATGGGCTGGAAGCTAAACCAAGTGCAAAACAGGTAATTACTTCCAAGCAGTTGCTGGAAGTTGTGTTGGAAAAAAAATCTAAGATGTGTCATGAGTGTAACAATATGAGTCTCAAATTTAGATTTTGATTCTGATTTACTTGTGACTGAGTTTCCTCCATGAGACTCAGTAGTGTGGCTATTGCTTAGTGTGGAGCAATTTTTCATTCATATAGTAAAACCTCCCAGGGGTTTAGGTAACCATTCGTATCTTGTTAATCTGCAAGTAGATTTATGATTTGCCCACACATCTGTGGGCATCTAGGACATTGAAGGTTGACATGGTGCCTTGCTAAACAAACTGATTTTTTTTTCTCTATTAATTCACCTATTTGTCCTTGTCTTGATCAAAACACACACACACACACACATTAAAGTAGGCTGAAGAATATTTGTGTTTATGGGAAGAAACATACAATACAGTACTAGGTTAACTTAAGTAACATTTACAGTTATCGTGCCCAAATATTGCATACAAAATTACTGTTCATTAATAAACTCATATCATATCGTTTATAAAGGCTCCAACATGCTTGCATGTGTTGGCCTTGGTCACCTAACTGTGGCTGTCCATGCTGCTCAATCTCTATCAACCTCCCTATAATTTAGACATCTCTCACCAACCCCCTATCAACCCTCCTAACCAGGAAATAGTCAGTCTGGTTACTGCTTCCCCAAGACTCTTATGTAATCAGCCTACTCTCTCTTTTCCTAAAATTCATGTTGCACACAATCACGTTCAGTGCCTCCCCAAAGCAAGTATTCTCTTGCCACATGGGAATCCCTCATGTACCCCTTCATATATTCAAGCTGTGTCATTTCATGACCATCTAAATCCCCACACAAAACTACAATCTCATCACCCCCCCATACCAAAAACCACAGATTCGTTTTTTTTTTTTTTTTATCACCCCAGCTAGCCTGTGGAACATATGCTAATATAAGTGAGATAATGAGTTTACCAAACAATATTTCCACTGCTTTAATCCTCATTATATAGTCGTACAAGGATATCTTGCTCCACCTGCCATCAGATTAAGAAAGAAAGATTGGTCTGAAGATACAGCATTCCCAGGAAGGAATGAAATGTTACCAAATATACCAATATTTCGATGGCTACTCTGAAGTCTAAAAGAATATTGACATAGCTCAGCCTGGTGCATGAGAAGCATCGAGAAAAAATTAAATACTGTAATGCAGAAACAGCAGTTGCATTCAACCTCAATTGGTTACCAAATTATATATATACACTATTTTTATCCATATCTACCTATCTATATATATAAAATCATCGTGAAGAGTATGTACGAGGGTGCTAAGGCTGCAGTGTGTGTGGATAGTGAACTGAATGGATTTTTCTATTTGAAGGTTGGATTGGAACAAGGATGTGTCATGTCTCCATGGTTGTTCACTCTGTATATGGATGGGGTAATAAAAGACACAAGGTAGGGCAGTGGATGTTGGAGCAGCCCTAGTGAGAGAGGGCAGTGTTTGGAAACTCCCTGTACTGTGTTGTTAAGTGATGATGAAGGGGAGCTGCAAGGCTTGGTGGATGAGTTTGGGAGAGTAAGAAACAGAATCTAAAGGTGAATGTAGGGAAGAGTAAAGTTATGGTATTCGAGAGAAATGAAATCAGTGAATGTACAGTGAGGTTGGATGAGGAGGAAATGGAAAATGTGAGTGCATTTAAGCACTTGGGCAGTGTAATGAGTAAGGATGGAAGTTCAGAGGGTGAAGTCCTTGAATGGGTACAACAGGGAAGAAAAGTTGCTGGTTCCTTGAAAGCAATGATAAACAGGGAAGTGAGCATGGAAGTGAAAAATCTTTTACATGACGGTATTGTGATACCAATTCTAACATATGGAAGTGAAGCTTGGTCCTTGTTAGAGGGACAGAAGTCAAGAGTGAGAGCAGTAGAAATGAGTTATTTGAGAGAGGTATGTGGAGTCACATGGAGACAGATTGACAAATGAGGAAGTGAAGAAGCGTTGTGGTGTGGATGTGGATGTGATAGGAAGCGTTAAGAGAAACACATTGAGGTGGTTTGGCCATGTGGAGATGATGGAGAGTGAGACACTGACAAGAAGAGTGTACATGAGTGATGTGGAGGGAGGGAGAGGCCAAGGATGAGATGGAGGGATGGAGTGGAGAGGTACATGAAAGAAAGAGGTGAGAGCTGGGAGCAGGGCAGAGAAACGGCAGGGGACAGGGTGACTTGGAGGCGATTTGTTTGTGGCCACCCCTTACGGGATTAAGGCGTCTGGCAATAGATTGATAATAATCATCATTCTTTCCCACCCTTGGGCAGGGTGAGGAGTAGCAATGCCCAGACAGCCTAAGTCTGCCCAGTTCAATGGGCCACACTTCCATTCACTCATTCAAGCCCAGGGAATATCATTGTCATCATCATCATCATCCAGACCTCCTTTCCCACCTTAGGGCAGGGTGAGGAGTAGCAACAACCAGACATCCCACATTTGTCCAGTCCAAAGGGCCACACTTCCATTCACTCAACATTCAAGCCCCCGGAATCCTTGCTGTATCTGGTACGCCAAAAACATTCACCACATTCTGTAGCTTCACATAAACATATCCAATAGAGTCAATTCGGATGCTGTTGTGTTAAAAAGGGGTGCCAAATCCCTGACCATGCACTTCTCACAACACTGATCCAGCCAACTCAATCTCCTGTCAGTCCCCTGGCCTCACCAACTTCCAGTCCTCTCTTCCTGACACACTCATCCACCATATCCCCCCACCTTCTCCTTGGCCCTCCTCACCTCCTTCAAATTTGCTCATATATCTTTTTCACCACTCTCTCTTCTCCACATAACCATACCATCTCAGTACACTCTTCGATTCTGGTGTCCACAGACTTCCTCAATCCACATCTTTCATGAATCATATCATATCCTATCCACTCTCTGTACTCCACATACATTCCTCAACAGTCCCATCTCCACTGCTCTCACTCTTGACTTTTCATTTTCATGCTACACCATAGTCTCACATCCTTATATTAAAGTTGGCACTAACACTCCTTCATGTAAGCTTCGCGCAGCTGCAACACTCAAGCCTCTGTTTCTTATCAAAGCCTTCATAGCACCAGCAACTTTCCATGTGTCACTCTACTTTCTACTTCTTTTGCACATTTTCCTCTTTTCTATCACTGTACCCAGGTATTTGGACTCTCACCAATTCCAGTTTCTCTCCATTCACTGTAACATCAGAGTATAATACATAAATACATATATATATATATACCCATAATTAAAAATCCATACATTCACTGTATGAGAAGGAATAATATGTTAAAGCTTGTAATTTTTGCTAGTTACCATCACATTTTATTTTTTCAGTTTACAGTACCCCACAAGGGTCTAGTTTTTGACACTTCAGCTTGTCTGACTTCTTGCTCTCACCATCCAATCATGTATAGCCTAGGGTTAGGCTATTCCCCCCACCTCCCCAGAAATTTAAGGTGAGACTTTTCTCCCCAAGTTGCATTATTTGAGCAGTAAACTCACACACCCCTTGAAAATGAACCTTGATGGGCCACATTGATAGCAATGCCTAACTCACTAGATTCCCAGGAATCCCATTTAAATTCAACTGAGACAATCTCAAATACTGAGGAAGGAAAATAGACCACAAAATCCAGTGATATTTGACAAGTTTCACTTTTGCATAATAAAAAGTGATTTAACCCTTCATAACATGCAGTACTAGCACTAGAATATGCAGTTTATTTTATTCCATTACTTAAACCATATGCAGAATATCTTAAAAAAGTCCTTTTGAGTAAATGATTTATTCAAAATAAAGACTTCTATATACTTGGTATCATAAACTGGGGGTATAGGTGGAGATGACTGGAAGCTTTACATGCCACAATGAAATATGTCAAAAGGTAATTTTTGTATGTTAGGTGAAAAAAAAAAGTGGCAACATGGACTTACTGCACCATTCTTTTTCAGATACTGGTATACCTGGAAAAGTAAAGACTTCAAATAATTTACATTTTATTATAAAAATATACTATTAAATACAGGTACTTCATAATGAATTATATACAATGAACTGATGATGTAGTCGTACTACATTTTATGCAAATTACCATCCAATCATTTTTTAACATACTTAGCCATGCAGACTTCCATCACATGCCCTGGGTGCTTCCACTTTACATCACTGTAAAATATTTGATAGAAACTTCAATCTGCCTGCAGCAGCTAGCCTTCATGTGCAAAAAACAGAAAACCTAAGCTTTCTCCAGTGGAAACATGTCAATACATAAAACAGGGAGGGGAAGTGGAGACAAGCAATGCTGCATAAGATCAACCAGCTTAACCCCTTCAATCTGAAAATGTGCTTTATCATATGGTTTATCCTTTCTATGTCAATGGATTGTATTCCCTCCAGAAAAGATTTCTTGTACTGGAGGCTATCAACCCTCCTTTAAAAAAACCCTGCCAAGGTAAACATATATACTGTATATGTGCAATTAAATCACTTAATAACACGTGATTCACAGATATGCTGATATCCACAGGGAAAAGGAAACACGAGATATCCTGAGCGCTTTCATGTATCCACATCTTCAGGGGAGATATGAATACACGAAAGCGCTCGGGATATCTCGTGTTTCCTTTTCCTTGTGGATTATCAGCATACTGTGTATATATATATATAATATATATATATATA